>OY735213.1:15000-282500 GCA_963457665.1 Thysanoteuthis rhombus
TATTTTTCGATTCAGCCCAATTTGATCAAAATAGCCATTATTGACCGGAAATGCATTTTCACTGCACACATCAGTAAGCTGTTAGAAATGGTCTTTTGAATGTCATTGTTACCTACCGATTTTATGGCTTTTTCTGGCGTAGTTTTACGTGCTGATTGCAACGGTACCATTGGATCGGGTGGATTTGATGTGTTTTTCGATTCAGCCCAATTTGATGGAAATAGCCAATATTGACCAGAATTGCATTTTTACTGCACACATCAGTGAGCCGGCAAAAATGGTCTTTTGAATGTCATTTTTACCTATCGATTTCATGGCTTTTTCTGGCGTAGTTTGACGTGCCGATTGCAACAGTACCATTGGATCGGATGGATTTGATGTATTTTTCTATTCAGCCCAATTTAATGTAAATAGCCAATATTGACCGAAAATGCATTTTACCGCACACGTCAGTTAGCAGTCAAAAATGGTCTTTTGAATGTCATGGCGTAGTTTGACGTGCTGATTGCAACGGTACCATCGATTGGTAAAAATGACATTCAAAAGAACATTTTTTACGGCCCACTTATGTATGTGCTTGAAGTGCCAGTTTTGGTCAATATTGGCTATTTACATCAAATTGGGCTGAATTTAAAAATACATCAAATCAACCTGATCCAATGGTACCGTTGCAATCATTATGTCAAACGACGCCAGAAAAAGCCATAAAATCGATAGGTAAAAATGACATTCAAAAGACCATTTTTGACGGCTTACTGATGTGAGCAGTAAAAATGCATTTTTGGTCAATATTGGCTATTGACATCAAATTGGGCTGAATTGAAAAATACATCAGTAAGCTGTCAAAATTGGCCTTTTAAATATCATTTTTACCTATCGATTTCATGGCTTTTTCTGGCGTAGTTTGACGGGCTGATTGCAACACTACCATTGTATCGGGTGGATTTGATTTATAATTTGATTAAGCCCAATTTGATTAGAATACCTGCTATCGGTCGAGAAAGCACTTCCAGCACATACATAAGTGAGCAGTCAAAAATGGTCTTTTGAATGTCATTTTCACCTAGCAATTTTATGGCTTTCTTTGGTGGAGTCTGACGTGCTGATTGCAACAGTACCATTGGATCGGGTGGATTTGATGTATTTTTCGATTCAGCCCAATTTGATGAAAATAGCCATTATTGACCGGAAATGCATTTTCACTGCACACATCAGTAAGCTGTTAGAAATGGTCTTTTGAATGTCATTGTTACCTACCGATTTTATGGCTTTTTCTGGCGTAGTTTTACGTGCTGATTGCAACGGTACCATTGGATCGGGTGGATTTGATGTGTTTTTCGATTCAGCCCAATTTGATGGAAATAGCCAATATTGACCAAAAATGCAATTTTACTGCACACATCAGTAGGCCGTCAAAAATGGTCTTTTGAATGTCATTTCTACCCATCGATTTTATGGCTTTTTCTGGCGTAGTTTGACGTGCTGATTGCAACAGTACCATTGGATCGGGTGGATTTGATGTATTTTCAATTCAGCCCCATTTGATGGAAATAGCCAATATTGACTAGAAATGCATTTTTAGCACACATATCAGTGAGCTGTCAAAAATGGTCTTTTGTATTTCATTTTTACCCATCGATTTTATGGCTTTTCCTGGCGTATTTTGACATGCTGATTGCAGCAGTACCATTTGATCGGGTGGATTTGATGTATTTTTGATTCAGCCCAATTTGATGGAAATGCCAATAATCACCGAATATGCATTTTTACTGCTCACATCAGTAAGCTGTCAAAAATGGTCTTTTGAATGTCATTTTTACCTATCGATTTTATGGCTTTTTCAGGCGTCTTTTGACATGCTGATTACAAAGGTACCATTGGATCAGGTGGATTTGATGAATTTTTCAATTCAGCCCAATTTGATGGAAATAGCCAATATTAACCAAAAATGCATTTTTACTGCACACATCAGTAGGCCATCAAAAATTGTCTTTTGAATGTCATTTTTGCCTATCGATTTTACGGCCTTTTCTGGCGTAGTTTGTCATGCTGATTGCAACGGTACCATTGGATCGGGTGGATTTGATGTATTTTTCGATTCAGCCCAATTTGATGGAAATAACCAATATTGACCAAAAATGCAATTTTACCGCACATATCAGTAAGCCGTCAAAATTGGCCTTTTGAATGTCATTTTCACCTATCGATTTTATGGCTTTTTCTTGCGTAGTTTGACGTGCTGATTGCAACGGTACCATTGGATCGGGTGGATTTGATGTATTTTTCGATTCAGCCAAATTTGATGGAAATAGCCAATATTGACCAAAACTGGCAATTCCAGCACATACATAAGTGGGCCGTAAAAAATGGTCTTTTGAATGTCCTTTTTACCTTTTGATTTTATGGCTTTTTTTGGCGTAGGTTGACGTGCTGATTGCAACTGCACCATTAGATCGGGTGGATTTGATGTATTTTTCGATTCAGCCCAATTTGATGTAAATAGCCAATATAGAACAAAAATGCAATTTTACTGCACACATCAGTAGGCCGTCAAAAATGGTCTTTTGAATGTCATTTTTACCTATCGATTTTATGGCTTTTTCCGGCGTAGTTTGACGTGGTGATTGCAACGGTACCATTGGATGGGGTGGATTTGATGTATTTTTCAATTCAGCCCCATTCGATGGAAATAGCCAATATTGACCAGAAATGCATTTTTAGAGCACATATCAGTGAGCCGTCAAAAATGGTCTTTTGTATTTCATTTTTACCTATCGATTTTATGGCTTCTTCTGGCGTAGTTTGACATGCTGATTGCAACAGTACCATTGGATCGGTTGATTTGATGTATTTTTCGATTCAGCCCAATTTGATGAAAATAGCAAATATTGACCGAATATGCATTTTCACTGCACACATCAGTAAGCTGTCAAAAATGGTCTTTTGAATGTCATTTTTACCTATCGATTTTATGGCTTTTTCTGGCGTAGTTTGACGTGCTGATTGCAACGGTACCATTGGATCGGTGGATTTGATGTGTTTTTCGATTCAGCCCAATTTGATGGAAATCGCCAATATTGACCAAAAATGCATTTTCACCGCACACATTAGTAAGCCATCAAAAACTGTCTTTTGAATGTCATTTTTACCTATCGATTTTATGGCTTTTTCTGGCGTAGTTTGATGTGCTGATTGCAACGGTACCATTTGATCGGGTGGATTTGATGTATTTTTCGATTCAGCCCAATTTAATGGAAAGAGACAATATTGACCAAAAATGCAATTTTACCGCACACATCAGTAACCCGTCAAAATTGGCCTTTTGAATGTCATTTTTACCTATCGATTTTATGGCTTTTTCTTGCGTAGTTTGACGTGCTGATTGCAACGGTACCATAGGAGCGGGTGGATTTGATGTATTTTTCGATTCAGCCAAATTTGATGGAAATAGCCAATATTGACCAAAACTGGCAATTCCAGCACATACATAAGTGGGCCGTAAAAAATGGTCTTTTGAATGTCCTTTTTACCTTTTGATTTTATGGCTTTTTTTGGTGTAGTTTGACGTGCTGATTGCAACAGTACCATTGGATCGGGTTGATTTGATGTATTTTTCGATTCAGCCCAATTTGATGGAAATAGCCAATATTGACCAAAACTGGCAATTCCAGCACATACATAAGTGGGCCGTAAAAAATGGACTTTTGAATGTCCTTTTTACCTTTTGATTTTATGGCTTTTTTTGGCGTAGTTTGACGTGTTGATTGCAACTGCACCATTAGATCGGGTGGATTTGATGTATTTTTCGATTCAGCCCAATTTGATGGATATAGCCAATATAGAACAAAAATGCAATTTTACTGCACACATCAGTAGGCCGTCAAAAATGGTCTTTTGAATGTCATTTTTACCTATCGATTTTATGGCTTTTTCTGGCGTAGTTTGACGTGCTGATTGCAACGGTACCATTGGATCGGGTGGATTTGATGTATTTTTCAATTCAGCCCCATTTGATGGAAATAGCCAATATTGACCAGAAATGCATTTTTAGCGCACATATCAGTGAGCCGTCAAAAATGGTCTTCTGTATTTTATTTTTACCTATCGATTTTATGGCTTTTCCTGGCGTAGTTTGACATGCTGATTGCAACAGTACCATTGGATTGGGTGGATTTGATGTATTTTTCGATTCAGCCCAATTTGATGAAAATAGCAAATATTGACCGAATATGCATTTTCACTGCACACATCAGTAAGCTGTCAAAAATGGTCTTTTGAATGTCATTGTTAATTATCGATTTTATGGCCTTTTCTGACGTAGTTTGACGTGCTGATTGCAACGGTACCATTGGATGGGGTGGATTTGATGTGTTTTTCGATTCAGCCCAATTTGATGGAAATCGCCAATATTGACCAAAAATGCATTTTTACTGCACACATTAGTAAGCCATCAAAAACTGTCTTTTGAATGTCATTTTTACCTATCGATTTTATGGCTTTTTCTGGCGTAGTTTGACGTGCTGATTGCAACGGTACCATTTGATCAGGTGGATTTGATGTATTTTTCGATTCAGCCCAATTTGATGGAAATAGACAATATTGACCAAAAATGCAATTTTACCGCACACATCAGTAACCCGTCAAAATTGGCCTTTTGAATGTCATTTTTACCTATCGATTTTATGGCTTTTTCTTGCGTAGTTCGACGTGCTGATTGCAACGGTACCATTGGATCGGGTGGATTTGATGTATTTTTCGATTCAGCCAAATTTGATGGAAATAGCCAATATTGACCAAAACTGGCAATTCCAGCACATACATAAGTGGGCCGTAAAAAATGGTCTTTTGAATGTCCTTTTTACCTTTTGATTTTATGGCTTTTTTTGGTGTAGTTTGACGTGCTGATTGCAACAGTACCATTGGATCGGGTTGATTTGATGTATTTTTCGATTCAGCCCAATTTGATGGAAATAGCCAATATTGACCAAAACTTGCAATTCCAGCACATACATAAGTGGGCCGTAAAAAATGGACTTTTGAATGTCCTTTTTACCTTTTGATTTTATGGCTTTTTTTGGCGTAGTTTGACGTGCTGATTGCAACTGCACCATTAGATCGGGTGGATTTGATGTATTTTCGATTCAGCCCAATTTGATGGAAATAGCCAATATAGAACAAAAATGCAATTTTACTGCACACATTAGTAGGCTGTCAAAAATGGTCTTTTGAATGTCATTTTTACCTATCGATTTTATGGCTTTTTCTGGCGTAGTTTGACGTGCTGATTGCAACGGTACCATTGGATCGGGTGGATTTGATGTATTTTTCAATTCAGCCCCATTTGATGGAAATAACCAATATTGACCAGAGATGCCTTTTTAGCGCACATATCAGTGAGCTGTCAAAATGGTCTTTTGTATTTCATTTTTACCTATCGATTTTATGGCTTCTCCTGGCGTAGTTTGACATGCTGATTGCAACAGTACCATTGGATTGGGTGGATTTGATGTATTTTCGATTCAGCCCAATTTGATGAAAATAGCAAATATTGACCGAATATGCATTTTCACTGCACACATCAGTAAGCCGTCAAAAACTGTCTTTTGAATGTCATTGTTACCTATCGATTTTATGGCTTTTTCTGGCGTAGTTTGACGTGCTGATTGCAACGGTACCATTGGATCGGGTGGATTCGATGTGTTTTTCGATTCAGCCCAATTTGATGGAAATAGACAATATTGACCAAAAATGCAATTTTACCGCACACATCAGTAACCCGTCAAAATTGGCCTTTTGAATGTCATTTTTACCTATCGATTTTATGGCTTTTTCTGGCGTAATTTGACTTGTTTATTGCAACAGTACCATTGGATCGGGTGGATTTGATGTATTTTCCGATTCAGCCCAATTTGATGGAAATAGCCAATATTGACCAAAACTGGCAATTCCAGCACATACATAAGTGGGCCGTAAAAAATGGTCGTTTGAAAGTCCTTTTTACCTTTTGATTTTATGGTTTTTTTGGTGTAGTTTGACATGCTGATTGCAACAGTACCATTGGATCAGGTGGATT
The DNA here is from genome assembly GCA_963457665.1 of Thysanoteuthis rhombus. NCBI lineage: Eukaryota > Metazoa > Mollusca > Cephalopoda > Oegopsida > Thysanoteuthidae > Thysanoteuthis > Thysanoteuthis major. The sequence continues at coordinate 21,074 of OY735213.1, forward strand.
TGATGTATTTTTCGATTCAGCCCAATTTGATGTAAATAGCCAATATTGAACAAAAATGCAATTTTACTGCACACATCAGTAGGCCGTCAAAAATGGTCTTTTGAATGTCATTTTTACCTATCGATTTTATGGCTTTTTCTGGCGTAGTTTGACGTGCTGATTGCAACAGTACCATTGGATCGGGTGGATTAGATGTATTTTCAATTCAGCCCCATTTGATGGAAATAGCCAATATTGACTAGAAATGCATTTTTAGCACACATATCAGTGAGCCGTCAAAAATAGTCTTCTGTATTTCATTTTTACCTATCGATTTTATGGCTTTTCCTGGCGTAGTTTGACATGCTGATTGCAACAGTACCATTGGATCGGGTGGATTTGATGTATTTTTGATTCAGCCCAATTTGATGAAAATAGCCATTATTGACCGGAATAGCATTTTCACTGCACACATCAGTAAGCTGTCAAAAATGGTGTTTTGAATGTCATTTTTACCTATCGATTTTATGGCTTTCTGGCGTAGTTTGACGTGCTGATTGCAACGGTACCATTGGATGGGGTGGATTTGATGTGTTTTCGATTCAGCCCAATTTGATGGAAATAGCCAATATTGACCAAAAATGCATTTTTACTGCACACATCAGTAAGCCATCAAAAATTGTCTTTTGAATGTCATTTTTGCCTATCGATTTTATGGCTTTTTCTGGCGTAGTTTGTCATGCTGATTGCAACGGTACCATCGGATCGGGTGGATTTGATGTATTTTTCGATTCAGCCCAATTTGATGGAAATAATCAATATTGACCAAAAATGCAATTTTACTGCACACATCAGTAAGCCGTCAAAATTGGCCTTTTGAATGTCATTTTTACCTATCGATTTTATGGCTTTTTCTGGCGTAGTTTGACTTGCTTATTGCAACACTACCATTGGATCGGGTGGATTTGATGTATTTTCGATTCAGCCCGATTTGATGGAAGTGCCAATAATCACCGAATATGCATTTTTACTGCTCACATCAGTAAGCTGTCAAAAATGGTGTTTTGAATGTCATTTTTACCTATCGATTTTATGGCTTTTTCAGGCGTCGTTTGACGTGCTGATTGCAACGGTACCATTGGATCGGGTGGATTTGATGTATTTTTTGATTCAGCCCAATTTGATGTAAATAGCCGATATTGACCAAAAATGCATTTTTACCACTCACATCAGTAAGCCGTCAAAAATGGTCTTTTGAATGTCATTTTAACCTATCAATTTTATGGCTTCTTCTGGCGTAGTTTGACGTGCTGATTGCAACGGTACCATTGTATCGGGTGGATTTGATGTATTTTTCGATTCAGCCCAATTTGATGGAAATAGCCAATATTGACGAAAAATGGCACTTCCAGCAAATACATAGGTGAGCCATCAAAAATGGCCTCTGAATGTCATTTTTACCTATTGATTTCATGGCTTCTTCTGGCGTAGTTTGACGTGTTGATTGCAACAGTACCATTCGATCGGGTGGATTTGAAGTGTTTTTCGATTCAGCCCAATTTGATGGAAATATCCAATATTAACGAAAAATGGCACTTCCAGCACATACATAAGTGAGCCGTCACAAATGGTCTTTTGAATGTCATTTTTACCTATTGATTTTATGGCTTTTTCTGGCGTAGTTTGACGTGTTGATTGCAACAGTACCATTGGATCAGGTGGATTTGATGTATATTTCGATTCAGCCCAATTTGATGGGAATATAAGCTCTCTGTCGGGAAGGCACTTCCAACATATACATAAGTGAGCCATCAAAAATGGTCTTTTGAATGTCATTTTCACCTATCTATTTTATGGCTTTTTCTGGCGTAGTTTGATGTGTTGATTGCAACGGTACCATTGGATCGGGTGGATTTGATGTATTTTCAATTCAGCCCCATTTGATGGAAATAGCCAATATTGACTAGAAATGCATTTTTAGCGCACATATCAGTGAGCCGTCAAAAATGGTCTTTTGTATTTCATTTTTACCTATCGATTTTATGGCTTTTCCTGGCGTAGTTTGACATGCTGATTGCAACAGTACCATTTGATCGGGTGGATTTGATGTATTTTCGATTCAGCCCAATTTGATGAAAATAGCCATTATTGACCGGAAATGCATTTTCACTGCACACATCAGTAAGCTGTCAAAAATGGTCTTTTGAATGTCATTTTTACCTATCGATTTTATGGCTTTTTCTGGCGTAGTTTGACGTGCTGATTGCAACGGTACCATTGGATGGGGTGGATTTGATGTGTTTTTGATTCAGCCCAATTTGATGGAAATAGCCAATATTGACCGGAAATGAATTTTTACCGCATATATAAGTGAGCTGTCAAAATGGTCTTTTGAACGTCATTTTTGCCTATCGATTTTATGGCTTTTTCTGGCGTAGTTCGTCATGCTGATTGCAACAGTACCATTGGATCGGGTGGATTTGATGTATTTTTCGATTAAACCCAATTTGATGGAAATAACCAATATTGACCAGAAATGCAATTTTACCACACACATCAGTAAGCCGTCAAAATTGGCCTTTTGAATGTCATTTTTACCTATCGATTTTATGGCTTTTTCAGGCGTCGTTTGACATGCTGATTACAAAGGTACCATTGGATCAGGTGGATTTGATGTATTTTTCAATTCAGCCCAATTTGATGTAAATAGCCGATATTGACCAAAAATGCATTTTTACCACTCACATCAGTAAGCCGTCAAAAATGGTCTTTTGAATGTCATTTTAACCTATCAATTTTATGGCTTTTTCTGGCGTAGTTTGACGTGCTGATTGCAACGGTACCATTGTATCGGGTGGATTGGATGTATTTTTCCATTCAGCCAAATTTGATGAAAATAGCCAATATTGACGAAAAATGGCACTTCCAGCACATACATAGGTGAGCAATCGAAAATGGCCTTTAAATGTCATTTTTACCTATCGATTTTATGGCTTTTCCTGGCGTAGTTTGACGTGCTGATTGCAACGGTACCATTGGATCGGGTGGATTTGATGTATTTTTCGATTCAGCCCAATTTGATGGAAATAGCCAATATTGACTAAAAATGGCACTTCTATCACATACATAAGTGAGCCGTCAAAAATGGTCTTTGAATGTCATTTTTACCTGTTGATTTTATGGCTTTTTCTGGCGTAGTTTGACGTGTTGATTGCAACAGTACCATTCGATCGGGTGGATTTGATGTACTTTTTGATTCAGCCCAATTTGATGGGAATATAAGCTCTCTGTCGGGAAGGCACTTCCAACACATACATAAGTGAGCCGTCAAAAATGGTCTTTTGAATGTCATTTTTACCTATCGATTTTATGGCTTTTTCTAGCGTAGTTTGACGTGCTGATTGCAATGGTACCGTTCGAACGGGTGGATTTGATGTATATTTCCATCCAGCCCAATATGATGAAAATAACTACGATTGGTTGAGAAGGCACTTCCAACACATACATAAGTGAGCCGTCAAAAATGGTCTTTTGAATGTCATTTTTACCTATCGATTTTATGGCATTTTCTGGCGTAGCTTGATGTGCTGATTGCAACAGTACCATTGGATCGGGCAGATTTGATGTATTTTTCGATTAAGCCCGATTTGATGGAAATAGCCCTTATTGGTCAAAAATGCACTTCCAGCAGATACATACGTGAGCCGTCAAAAATGGTCTTTTGAATGTCATTTTTACCTATTGATTTTATGGCTTTTTCTGGCGTAGTTTGACGTGCTGATTGCAACGGTACCATTGGATCGGGATGATTTGATGTATTTTTCGATTCAGCGCAATTTGATGGGAATATAAGCTCTCTGTCGAGAAGGCACTTCCAACACATACATAAGTGAGCCGTCAAAAATGGTCTTTTGAATGTCATTTTTACCTATCGATTTTATGGCTTTTTCTAGCGTAGTTTGACGTGCTGATTGCAATGGTACCGTAAGAACGGGTGGATTTGATGTATATTTCCATCCAGCCAATTTTGATGAAAATAACTACGATTGGTCAGGAAGGCACTGCCAACACATACATAAGTGAGCCGTCAAAAATGGTCTTTTGAATGTCATTTTTACCGATCGATTTCATGGCTTTTTCTGGCGTAGTTCGACGTGCTGATTGCAACGGTACCATTGAAACGGGTGGATTTGATGTATTTTTCGATTAAGCCCAATTTGATTAGAATAACTGCTATCGGTCGAGAAGGCACTTCCAGCACATACATAAGTGAGCCGTCAAAAATGGTCTTTTGAATGTCATTTTAACCTATCAATTTTATGGCTTTCTTTGGCGGAGTCTGACGTGCTGATTGCAACGGTACCATTGGAGTGGGTGGATTTGATGTATTTTTCGATTCAGCCCAATTAAATGGAAATAGCCAATATTGACCGAAAATGCATTTTTACTGCACACATCAGTAAGGCATCAAAAATGGTCTTTTGTATGTCATTTTTACCGATCGATTTTATGGCTTTTTCTGGCGTAGTTTGACGTGCTGATTGCAACGGTACCATTGGATCGGGTTGATTTGATGTATTTTTCGGTTCAGCCCAATTTGATGAAAATAGCCGCTATTGGTCGAAAAGGCACTTCTAACACATACATAAGTGAGCCGTCAAAAAGGGTCTTTTGAATGTCATTTTTACCTATCGATTTTATGGCTTTTTCTGGCGTAGTTTGATGTGCAGATTGCAACAGTTTCATTGGATCGGGTGGATTTGATGTATTTTTCAATTCAGCCCAATTTGATGGAAATAGCCAATATTGAACGAAAATGCATTTTTACTGCATTCATAAGTGAGTCGTCAAAAATGGTCTTTTGAATGTCATTTTTACTTATCGATTTTTTGGTTTTTTCTGGCGTAGTTTGACGTGCTGATTGCAACGGTACCATTGGATCGGGCGGATTTGATGTATTTTTCGATTCAGCCCAATTTGATGAAAATAGCCGCTATTGGTCGAGAAGGCACTTCCAGCACATACATAAGTGAGCCATCAAAAATGGTCTTTTGAATGTCATTTTTACCTATCGATTTTATGGCTTTTTCTAGCGTAGTTTGACGTGCTGATTGCAACAGTACCATTGGATCGGGTTGATTTGATGTATTTTTCGAATACGCCCTATTTGATAAAAATAGCCAATATTGAACGAAAATGCATTTTTACTGCATATATAAGTGAGCCGTCAAAAATGATGTTTTGAATGTCATTTTTACCTATCGATTTTATGGCTTTTTCTGGCGTAGTTTGACGTGCTGATTGCAACGGTACCATTGGAACGGGTGGATATGATGTATTTTTCGAATACGCCCTATTTGATAAAAATAGCCGCTATTGGTCGAGAAGGCACTTCCAGCACATACATAAGTGAGCCGTCAAAAATGGTCTTTTGAATGTCATTTTTACCTATCGATTTTATGGCTTTTTCTGGCGTAGATTGACGTCCTGATTGCAACCGTACCATTTAATCGGTTGGATTTTGACGTGTTGATTGCTACAGTACCACTGGATCGGTTAGATTTGATGTATTTTTAAATTCAGCCCAATTTGATGGAAATAGCCAATATTGACGAAAAATGGCATTTCCAGCACATACATAAGTGAGCCGTCAAAAATGGTCTTTTGAATGTCATTTTTACCTATTGATTTTATGGCTTTTTCTGGCGTAGTTTGACGTGTTGATTGCAACAGTACCACTGGATCATGTGGATTTTATGTATTTTTTGATTCATCCCAATATGATGGAAATAGCCGCTATTGGTCGAAAAGGCACTTCCAGAACATACGTAAGTGAGCCGTCAAAAATGGTGTTTTGAATGTCATTTTTACCGATCGATTTCATGGCTTTTTCTGGCGTAGTTCGACGTGCTGATTGCAACAGTATCATTGGATCGAGTGGATTTGATGTATTTTTCGATTCAGCCAAATTTGAAGAAAATAGCCGCTATTGGTCGAGAAGGCACTTCCAGAACATACATAAGTGAGCCGTCAAAAATGGTCTTTTGATTGTCATTTTTACCTATCGATTTTATGGCTTTTTCTAGCGTAGTTTGACGTGCTGATTGCAATGGTACCGTTTGAACGGGTGGATTTGATGTATATTTCCATCCAGCCCAATATGATGAAAATAACTACGATTGGTCGAGAAGGCACTTCCAACACATACATAAGTGAGCCGTCAAAAATGGTCTTTTGAATGTCATTTTTACCTATCGATTTTATGGCATTTTCTGGCGTAGCTTGATGTGCTGATTGCAACAGTACCATTGGATCGGGCAGATTTGATGTATTTTTCGATTAAGCCCAATTTGATGGAAATAGCCCTTATTGGTCAAAAATGCACTTCCAGCAGATACATACGTGAGCCGTCAAAAATGGTCTTTTGAATGTCATTTTTACCTATTGATTTTATGGCTTTTTCTGGCGTAGTTTGACGTGCTGATTGCAACGGTACCATTGGATCGGGATGATTTGATGTATTTTTCGATTCAGCGCAATTTGATGGGAATATAAGCTCTCTGTCGAGAAGGCACTTCCAACACATACATAAGTGAGCCGTCAAAAATGGTCTTTTGAATGTCATTTTTACCTATCGATTTTATGGCTTTTTCTAGCGTAGTTTGACGTGCTGATTGCAATGGTACCGTAAGAACGGGTTGATTTGATGTATATTTCCATCCAGCCAATTTTGATGAAAATAACTACGATTGGTCGAGAAGGCACTGCCAACACATACATAAGTGAGCCGTCAAAAATGGTCTTTTGAATGTCATTTTTACCTATTGATTTTATGGCTTTTTCTGGCGTAGTTTGACGTGTTGATTGCAACAGTACCACTGGATCATGTGGATTTTATGTATTTTTTGATTCATCCCAATATGATGGAAATAGCCGCTATTGGTCGAAAAGGCACTTCCAGAACATACGTAAGTGAGCCGTCAAAAATGGTGTTTTGAATGTCATTTTTACCGATCGATTTCATGGCTTTTTCTGGCGTAGTTCGACGTGCTGATTGCAACGGTATCATTGGATCGAGTGGATTTGATGTATTTTTCGATTCAGCCAAATTTGAAGAAAATAGCCGCTATTGGTCGAGAAGGCACTTCCAGAACATACATAAGTGAGCCGTCAAAAATGGTCTTTTGAATGTCATTTTTACCTATCGATTTTATGGCTTTTTCTAGCGTAGTTTGACGTGCTGATTGCAATGGTACCGTTCGAACGGGTGGATTTGATGTATATTTCCATCCAGCCCAATATGATGAAAATAACTACGATTGGTCGAGAAGGCACTTCCAACACATACATAAGTGAGCCGTCAAAAATGGTCTTTTGAATGTCATTTTTACCTATCGATTTTATGGCATTTTCTGGCGTAGCTTGATGTGCTGATTGCAACAGTACCATTGGATCGGGCAGATTTGATGTATTTTTCGATTAAGCCCAATTTGATGGAAATAGCCCTTATTGGTCAAAAATGCACTTCCAGCAGATACATACGTGAGCCGTCAAAAATGGTCTTTTGAATGTCATTTTTACCTATTGATTTTATTGCTTTTTCTGGCGTAGTTTGACGTGCTGATTGCAACGGTACCATTGGATCGGGATGATTTGATGTATTTTTCGATTCAGCGCAATTTGATGGGAATATAAGCTCTCTGTCGAGAAGGCACTTCCAACACATACATAAGTGAGCCGTCAAAAATGGTCTTTTGAATGTCATTTTTACCTATCGATTTTATGGCTTTTTCTAGCGTAGTTTGACGTGCTGATTGCAATGGTACCGTTCGAACGGGTGGATTTGATGTATATTTCCATCCAGCCAATTTTGATGAAAATAACTACGATTGGTCGAGAAGGCACTGCCAACACATACATAAGTGAGCCGTCAAAAATGGTCTTTTGAATGTCATTTTTACCTATTGATTTTATGGCATTTTCTGGCGTAGCTTGATGTGCTGATTGCAACAGTACCATTGGATCGGGCAGATTTGATGTATTTTTCGATTAAGCCCAATTTGATGAAAATAGCCCTTATTGGTCAAAAATGCACTTCCAGCAGATACATACGAGAGCCGTCAAAAATGGTGTTTTGAATGTCATTTTTACCTATCGATTTTATGGCTTTTTCTGGCGTAGTTTGACGTGCTGATTGCAACGGTACCATTGGAACGGGTGGATTTGATGTATTTTTCGATTAAGCCCAATTTGATTAGAATAACTGCTATCGGTCGAGAAGGCACTTCCAGCACATACATAAGTGAGCCGTCAAAAATGGTCTTTTGAATGTCATTTTTACCTATCAATTTTATGGCTTTTTCTAGCGTAGTTTGACGTGCTGATTGCAACGGTACCATTGGAGTGGGTGGATTTGATGTATTTTTCGATTCAGCCCAATTAAATGGAAATAGCCAATATTGACCGAAAATGCATTTTTACTGCACACATCAGTAAGGCATCAAAAATGGTCTTTTGTATGTCATTTTTACCGATCGATTTTATGGCTTTTTCTGGCGTAGTTTGACGTGCTGATTGCAACGGTACCATTGGATCGGGTGGATTTGATGTATTTTTTGATTCAGCCCAATTTGATTGAAATAACCAATATTGACCAAAGATGCATTTTTACCACTTATATCAGTAAGCCGGCAAAAATTGTCTTTCGAATGTCATTTTCACCTATCGATTTTATGGCTTTTTCTGGCGTAGTTTGACGTGCTGATTGCAACGGTACCATTGGATCGGGTGGATTTGATGTATTTTTCGATTCAGCCCAATTTGATGGAAATAGCCAATATTGACTGAATATGCATTTTTATTGCTCACATCAGTAAGCTGTCAAAAATGGTTTTTTGAATGTCATCTTTACCTATCGATTTCATGGCTTTTTCTGGCGTTGTTTCACATGCTTATTGCAACGGTACCATTGGATCAGGTGGATTTGATGTATTTTTCAATTCAGCCCAATTTGGTGTAAATAACAAATATAGACCGAAATGCATTTTTACCACTCACATCTGTAAGCTATCAAAAATGGTCTTTTGATTGTCATTTTTACCAATCGATTTTATGGCTTTTTCTGTCGTAGTTTGACGTGCTGATTGCAACGGTACCATTGGATCGGGATGATTCGATGTATTTTTCGATTCAGCCCAATTTGATGGAATTAGCCAATATTGACCGAAAATTGCACTTTCAGCAAATACATAAGTGAGCCGTCAAAAAAGGTCTTTTCATTGTCATTTTTACCTATCGATTTTATGGCTTTTTCTGGCGTAGTTTGACATGCTGATTGCAACAGTACCATTGGATCGGGTGAATTTGATGTATTTTTCGATTCAGCCCAATTTGATGGAAATAACCAATATTGACCAAAAATGGCACTTCCAGCACATACATAAGTGAGCCGTCAAAAATGGTCTTTGAATGTTATTTTTTCTTAATGATTTTATGGCTTTTTCAGGCATAGTTTGACATGTTGATTGCAACAGTACCATTGGATCGGGTGGATTTGATTTATTTTTCGATTCAGCCCAATTTGATGGAAATAGCCAATATTGACCGAAAATGCATTTTTACCACTTATATCAGTAAGCCGGCAAAAATTGTCTTTCGAATGTCATTTTTAGCTATCGATTTTATGGCTTTTTCTGGCGTAGTTTGACGTGCTGATTGCAACGGTACCATTGGATCGTGTGGATTTGACGTATTTTTCGATTCAGCTGAATTTGATGAAAATAGCCAAGATTGACCAAAAATTGCACTTCCAGCACATACATAAGTGAGCCGTCAAAAATGGTCTTTGAATGTTATTTTTTCTTATTGATTTTATGGCTTTTTCAGGCATAGTTTGACGTGTTGATTGCAACAGTACCATTGGATCGGGTGGATTTGTTTTTTTTTCGATTCAGCCCAATTTGATGGAAATAGCCAATATAGACAAAAAATGCATTTTTACCACACACATCAGTAAGCCGGCAAAAATGGTCTTTTGAATGTCATTTTTACCTATCGATTTTATGGCTTTTTCTTGCGTAGTTTGACGTCCTGATTGCAACGGTACCATTGGATCGGGTGGATTTGATGTATTTTTTGATTCAGCCCAATTTGATTGAAATAACCAATATTGACCGAAAATGCATTTTTACCACTTATATCAGTAAGCCGGCAAAAATTGTCTTTCGAATGTCATTTTTAGCTATCGATTTTATGGCTTTTTCTGGCGTAGTTTGACGTGCTGATTGCAACGGTACCATTGGATCGTGTGGATTTGACGTATTTTTCGATTCAGCTGAATTTGATTGAAATAGCCATTATTGACCAAAAATGGCACTTCAAGCACATACATAAGTGAGCTGTCAAAAATGGTCTTTTGAATGCTAATTTTTACCTATTGATTTTATGGCTTTTTCTTGCGTAGTCTGACGTGTTAATTGCAACAGTACCATTGGATCGGGTGGATTTGATGTATTTTTCGATTCAACCCAATTTGATGGAAATAGCCAATATTGACTGAATATGCATTTTTACTCCTCACATCAGTAAGCCGTCAAAAATGGTCTTTTGAATGTCATTTTTACCGATCGATTTTATGGCTTTTTCTGGCGTTGTTTGACATGCTGATTGCAACGGTACCATAGGATCAGGTGGATTTGATGTATTTTTCAATTCAGCCCATTTTGATGTAAATAACCAATATTGACCAAAAGTGTTTTACTGCACACATCAGTAAGCCGTCAAAAATAGTCTTTTGAATGTCATTTTTACCCATCGATTTTATGGCTTTTTCTGGCGTAGTTTGACGTGCTGATTGCAACGGTACCATTGGATCGGGTGGATTTGATATATTTTTCGATTCAGCTGAATTTGATGAAAATAGCCAATATTGACCAAAAATGGCACTTCCAGCACATACATAAGTGAGCTGTCAAAAATGGTCTTTGAATGTTATTTTTTCTTATTGATTTTATGGCTTTTTCAGGCATAGTTTGACGTGTTGATTGCAACAGTACCATTGGATCGTGTGGATTTGTTTTATTTTTCAATTCAGCCCAATTTGATGGAAATAGCCAATATAGACAAAAAATGCATTTTTACTGCACACATCAGTAAGCCGTCAAAAATGGTCTTTTGAATGTCATTTTTATCTATCGATTTTATGGCTTTTTCTGGCGTAGTTATACGTGTTGATTGCAACAGTACCTGTGGATTGGGTGGATTTGATGTATTTTTCGATTCAGCCCAATTTGATTGAAATAGCCAATATTGACTGAAAATGGCACTTCCAGCACATTTATAAGTGAGCCATCAAAAATGGTGTTTTGAATGTCATTTTTACCTATCGATTTGATGGCGTTTTCTGGCGTAGTTTGACGTGCTCATTGCAACAGTACCATTGGATCAGATGGATTTGATGTATTTTTAAATTCAGCCCAATTTGATGAAAATAGCCAATATTTACCGAAAATGCATTTTTACCACTTATATCAGTAAGCCGGCAAAAATTGTCTTTCGAATGTCATTTTTACCTATCGATTTTATGGCTTTTTCTTGCGTAGTTTGACGTGTTGAATGCTACAGTACCACTGGATCGGTTGGATTTGATGCATTTTTTGATTCAGCCCAATTTGATCGAAATAGCCAATATTGACCAAAAATGCATTTTTACTGCACACATCAGTAAGCTGTAAAAAATGGTCTTTTGAATGTCATTTTTACCTATCGATTTTATGGCTTCTTCTGGCGTAGTTTGACGTCCTGATTGCAACGGTACCATTGGATCGGGTGGATTTGATGTATTTTTTGATTCAGCCCAATTTGATTGAAATAACCAATATTGACCAAAGATGCATTTTTACCACTTATATCAGTAAGCCGGCAAAAATTGTCTTTCGAATGTCATTTTTACCTATCGATTTTATGGCTTTTTCTGGTGTAGTTTGACGTGCTGATTGCAACGGTACCATTGGATCGGGTGGATTTGATGTATTTTTCGATTTAGCCCAATTTGATGGAAATAGCCAATATTGACTGAATATGCATTTTTATTGCTCACATCAGTAAGCTGTCAAAAATGGTCTTTTGAATGTCATCTTTACCTATCGATTTCATGGCTTTTTCTGTTGTTGTTTCACATGCTTATTGCAACAGTACCATTGGATCAGGTGGATTTGATGTATTTTTCAATTCAGCCCAATTTGGTGTAAATAACAAATATCGATCGAAATGCATTTTTACCACTCACATCTGTAAGCTATCAAAAATGGTCTTTTGATTGTCATTTTAACCAATCGATTTTATGGCTTTTTCTGTCGTAGTTTGACGTGCTGATTGCAATGGTACCATTGGATCGGGTGGATTTGATGTATTTTTCGATTCAGCCCAATTTGATGAAATTAGCCAATATTGACCGAAAATTGCACTTTCAGCAAATACATAAGTGAGCCGTGAAAAAAGGTCTTTTCATTGTCATTTTTACTTATCGATTTTATGGCTTTTTCTGGCGTAGTTTGACATGCTGATTGCAACAGTACCATTGGATCGGGTGAATTTGATGTATTTTTCGATTCAGCCCAATTTGATGGAAATAACCAATATTGACCAAAAATGGCACTTCCAGCACATACATAAGTGAGCCGTCAAAAATGGTCTTTGAATGGTATTTTTTCTTAATGATTTTATGGCTTTTTCAGGCATAGTTTGACGTGTTGATTGCAACAGTACCATTGGATCGGGTGGATTTGATTTATTTTTCGATTCAGCCCAATTTGATGGAAATAGCCAATATTGACCGAAAATGCATTTTTACCACACACATCAGTAAGCAGTCAAAAATGGTCTTTTGAATGTCATTTTTACCTATCGATTTTATGGCTTTATCTGTTATGGTTTGACGTGCTGATTGCAACGGTACCATTGGATCGGGTGGATTTGATGTATTTTTCGATTCAGCCCAATTTGATTGAAATAGCCAATATTGACTGAAAATGGCACTTCCAGCACATTTATAAGTGAGCCATCAAAAATGGTCTTTTGAATGTCATTTTTATCTATCAATTTGATGGCGTTTTCTGGCGTAGTTTGACGTGCTGATTGCAACGGTACCATTGGATCAGATGGATTTGATGTATTTTTAAATTCAGCCCAATTTGATGAAAATAGCCAATATTTACCGAAAATGCATTTTTACTGCACATATCAGTAAGGCGTCAGAAATGGTCTTTTGAATGTCATTTTTACCTATCGATTTTATGGCTTTTTCAGGCGTCGTTTGACATGCTGATTGCAACGGTACCATTGGATCGGGTGGATTTGATGTATATTTCGATTCAGCCCAATTTGAAAAAAATAGCTTCTATTGGTCGAGAAGGCACTTCACGCACATACATAAGTGAGCAATCAAAAATGGTGTTTTGAATGTCATTTTTACCTATCGATTTTATGGCTTTTTCTGGCGTAGTTTGACGTGCTGATTGCAACGGTACCATTGGATCGGGTGGATTTGATGTATTTTTCGATTCAGCCCAATTTGATGGAAATAGCCAATATTGACTGAATATGCATTTTTATTGCTAACATCAGTAAGCTGTCAAAAATGATCTTTCGAATGTCATTTTTACGTATCGATTTTCTGGCTTTTTCTGGCGTTGTTTCACATGCTTATTGCAACGGTACCATTGGATCAGGTGGATTTGATGTATTTTTCAATTCAGCCCAATTTGGTGTAAATAACCAATATTGACCGAAATGCATTTTTACCACTCACATCTGTAAGCTATCAAAAATGGTCTTTTGATTGTCATTTTTACCTATCGATTTTCTGGCTTTTTCTGGCGTAGTTTTACCTGCTGATTGCAACGGTACCATTGGATCGGGTGGATTTGATGTATTTTTCGATTCAGCCCAATTTGATGGAAATAGCCAATATTGACCGAAAATGGCACTTCCAGCACATACATAAGTGAGCCGTCAAAAATGGTCTTTGAATGTCATTTTTTCTTATTGATTATATGGCTTTTTCAGGCATAGTTTGCCGTGTTGATTGCAACATTACCATTGGATCGGGTGGATTTGATTTATTTTTCGATTCAGCCCAATTTGATGGAAACAGCCAATATTGACCAAAAATGCATTTTTACCACACACATCAGTAAGCAGTCAAAAATGGTCTTTTGAATGTCATTTTTACCTATCGATTTTATGGCTTTTTCTGGCGTAGCTTGACGTGCTGATTACAACGGTACCATTGGATCGGGTGGATTTGATGTATTTTTCGATTCAGCCCAATTTGATGGAAATAGCCAATATTGACCAGAAACGCATTTTTACCGCACACATAAGTGAGCTGTCAAAAATGGTCTTTTGAATGTCATTTTTGCCTATCGATTTTATAGCTTTACCTGGCGTAGTTTGACGTGTTGATTGCAACGGTACCATTGGATCGGGTGGATTTGTTGTATTTTTTTAATTCAGCCTAATTTGATGGAATTAGCAAATATTGACCAAAAATGCATTTTCACCGCACACATCAGTAAGCTGGCAAAAATTGTCAATTGTATGTCATTTTTACCTTTCGATTTCATGGCTTTTTCTGGCATGGTTTGACGTGCTGATTGCAACGATACCATTAGATCGGGTGGATTTGATGTATATTTCGATTCAGCTTAATTTGATGGAAATAGCATATATTGACCAAAAATGGCATTTACAGCAGATACATAAGTGAGCTGTCAAAAATCGTATTTTAAATGTCATTTTTACCTATCGATTTTATTGCTTTTCCTGGCATAGTTTGATGTGCTGATTGCAACGGTACCATTGGATCGGGTGGATTTGATGTATTTTTCGATTAAGCCCAATTTGATGAAAATAGCTGCTATTGATCGAGAAAGCACTTCCAGCACATACATGAGTGAGCCGTCAAAAATGGTCTTTTGAATGTCATTTTTACCTATCGATTTTATGGCTTTTTCTGGCGTAGTTTGAAGTGCTGATTGCAACGGTACCATTGGATCAGGTGGATTTGATGTATTTTTCAATTCAGCCCAAATTGGTGTAAATAACCAATATTGACCGAAATGCAATTTTACCACTCACATCTGTAACTATCAAAAATGGTCTTTTGATTGTCATTTTTACCTATCGATTTTATGGCTTTTTCTGGCGTAGTTTTACGTGCTGATTGCAACGGTACAGTTGGATCGGTTGGATTTGATGTATTTTTCGATTCAGCCCAATTTGATGGAAATAGCCAATATTGACCAAAAATGGCACTTCCAGCACATACATAAGTGAGCCGTCAAAAATGGTCTTTGAATGTCATTTTTTCTTATTGATTTTATGGCTTTTTCAGGCATAGTTTGCTGTGTTGATTGCAACATTACCATTGGATCGGGTGGATTTGATTTATTCTTCGATTCAGCCCAATTTGATGGAAACAGCCAATATTGACCGAAAATGCATTTTTACCACACACATCAGTAAGCAGTCAAAAATGGTCTTTTGAATGTCATTTCTACCTATCGATTTTATGACTTTTTCTGGAGTAGCTTGACGTGCTGATTACAACGGTACCATTGGATCGGATGGATTTGATGTATTTTTCGATTAAGCCCAATTTGATGGAAATAGCCGCTATTGATCGAGAAAGCACTTCCAGCACATACATGAGTGAGCCGTCAAAAATGGTCTTTTGAATGTCATTTTTACCTATCGATTTTATGGCTTTTTCTGGCGTAGTTTGAAGTGCTGATTGCAACGGTACCATTGGATCAGGTGGATTTGATGTATTTTTCAATTCAGCCCAATTTGGTGTAAATAACCAATATTGACCGAAATGCATTTTTACCACTCACATCTGTAACTATCAATAATGGTCTTTTGATTTTCATTTTTACCTATCGATTTTATGGCTTTTTCTGGCGTAGTTTTACGTGCTGATTGCAACGGTACCATTGGATCGGTTGGATTTGATGTATTTTTCGATTCAGCCCAATTTGATGGAAATAGCCAATATTGACCAAAAATGGCACTTCCAGCACATACATAAGTGAGCCGTCAAAAATGGTCTTTGAATGTCATTTTTTCTTCTTGATTTTATGGCTTTTTCAGGCATAGTTTGCCGTGTTGATTGCAACATTACCATTGGATCGGGTGGATTTGATTTATTCTTCGATTCAGCCCAATTTGATGGAAACAGCCAATATTGACCGAAAATGCATTTTTACCACACACATCAGTAAGCAGTCAAAAATGGTCTTTTGAATGTCATTTTTACCTATCGATTTTATGACTTTTTCTGGCGTAGCTTGACGTGCTGATTACAACGGTACCATTGGATCGGGTGGATTTGATGTATTTTTCGATTCAGCCCAATTTGATGGAAATAGCCAATATTGACCAGAAACGCCTTTTTACCGCACACATAAGTGAGCCGTCAAAAATGGTCTTTTGAATGTCATTTTTGCCTATCGATTTTATGGCTTTTTCTGGCGTAGTTTGACGTGTTGATTGCAACGGTACCATTGGATCGGGTGGATTTGATGTATATTGCAATTCAGCCCAATTTTATGGAAATAGCCAATATTGACCAAAAATGGCATTTACAGCAGATACATAAGTGAGCTGTCAAAAATTGTATCTTGAATGTCATTTTTACCTATCGATTTTATTGCTTTTCCTGGCATAGTTTGATGTGCTGATTGCAACGGTACCATTGGATCGGGTGGATTTGATGTATTTTTCGATTCAGCCCAATTTGATGGAAATAGCCAATATTGACCGAAAATGCATTTTTACCAAACATATCAGTAAGCTGTCAAAAATGGTATTTTGAATGTCATTTTTACCTATCGATTTTATGGCTTTTTCTGGCGTAGTTTGACGTGCTGATTGCAACGGTACCATTGGTTTAGGTGGATTTGATGTATTTTTAAGTTAAGCCCAATTCGATGGAAATAGCCAATATTGACCGAAAATGAATTTTTACCGCATACATAAGTGAGCCGTCAAAAATTGTCTTTTGAATGTCATTTTTACCTTTCGATTTCATGGCTTTTTCTGGCGTAGTTTGACGTGCTGATTGCAACGGTACCATTGGATCGGATGGATTTGATGTATTTTTCGATTCAGCCCAATTTGATGGAAATAGCCAATATTGACCGAAAATGCATTTTTACCGCATATATAAGTGAGCTGTCAAAAATGGTCTTTTGAATGTCATTTTTACCTATCGATTTTATGGCTTTTTCTGGCGTAGTTCGACGTGCTGATTGCAACGGTACCATTGGATTGGGTGGATTTGATGTATTTTTCAATTCAGCCCAATTTGATGGAAATGCCAATAATCACCGAATATGCATTTTTACTGCTCACATCAGTAAGCCGTCAAAAATGGTCTTTTGAATGTCATTTTTACCTATCGATTTTATGGCTTTTTCAGGCGTCGTTTGACATGCTGATTACAACGGTACCATTGGATCAGGTGGATTTGATGTATTTTTCAATTCAGCCCAATTATATGTAAATAGCCGATATTGACCGAAAATGCATTTTTACCACTCACATCAGTAAGCTGTCAAAAATGGTCTTTTGATTGTCATTTTTGCCTATTGATTTTATGGCTTTTTATGGCGTAGTTTGATGTGTTGATTGCAACGGTACCATTGGATCGATTGGATTTGTTGTATTTTTTTGATTCAGCCTAATTTGATGGAATTAGCAAATATTGACCAAAAATGCATTTTCACCGAACACATCAGTAAGCTGGCAAAAATTGTCAATTGTATGTCATTTTTACCTTTCGATTTTATGGCTTTTTTAGCATGTTTTGACGTGCTGATTGCAACGATACCATTAGATCAGGTGGATTTGATGTATTTTTCAATTCAGCCCAATTTGATGGGAATAGCCAATATTGACCAAAAATGGCACTTACAGCAGATACATAAGTGAGCTGTCAAGAATCGTATTTTGAATGTCATTTTTACCTATCTATTTTATGGCTTTTCTTGGCATAGTTTGATGTGCTGATTGCAACGGTACCATTGGATCGGGTGGATTTGATGTATTTTTCGATTCAGCCCAATTTGAGGGAAATAGCCGATATTGACCGAAAATGCATTTTTACCGCATACATAAGTGAGCCGTCAAAAATGGTCTTTTGAATGTCATTTTTACCTATCGATTTTATGGCTTTTTCTGGCGTAGTTTGACGTGCTGATTGCAACGGTACCATTGGATCGGGTGGATTTGATGTATTTTTCGATTAAGCCCAATTTGATGAAAATAGCCGCTATTGGTCGAGAAGGCACTTCCAGCACATACATAAGTGAGCCGTCACAAATGGTGTTTTGAATGTCATTTTTACCTATCGATTTTATGGCTTTTTCTGGCGTAGTTTGACGTGCTGATTGCAACGGTACCATTGGATCGGGTGGATTTGATGTATTTTTCAATTCAGCCCAATTTGATGGAAATAGCCAATATTGACCGAAAATGCATTTTTACTGCATACAGAAGTGAGCCGTCAATAATGGTCTTTTGAATGTCCTTTTTACCTATCGATTTTCTGGCTTTTTTTGGCGTAGTTTTACGTGCTGATTGCAACGGTACCATTGGATCGGGTGGATTTGATGTATTCTTCGATTCAGCCCAATTTGATGAGAATAACTGCTATTGGTCAAAAAGGCACTTCCAGCACACACATAATTGAGCCATCACAAATGGTCTTTTGAATGTCATTTTTACCTATCGATTTTATGGCTTTTTCTGGCGTAGTTTCACGTGCTGATTGCAACGGTACCATTGGATCGGGTGGATTTGATGTATTTTTCGATTCAGCCCAATTTGATGAAAATAGCCGCTATTGGTTGAGAAGGCACTTCCAGCACTCAAAAATGGTCTTTTGAATGTCATTTTTACCTATCGATTTTATGTCTTTTCTGGCGTAGTTGGACGTGCTGATTGCAACAGTACCATTGGATCGGGTGGATTTGATGTATTTTTTGATTCAGCCCAATTTGAGGGAAATAACCAAAATTGACTGGAAATTTATTTTTACCACATACATAAGTGAGCCGTCAAAAATGGTCTTTTTAATGTCATTTTTACCTATCGATTTTATGGCTTTTTCTGTCGTAGTTTGACGTGCTGATTGCAACGGTACCATTGGATCGAGTGGATTTGATGTATTTTTCGATTCAGCCCAATTTGATGGAAATAGCCAATATTGACGGAAAATGCATTTTTACCGCATACATAAGTGAGCCGTCAAAATGGTCTTTTGAATGTCATTTTCACCTATCAAATTTATGGCTTTTTCTGGCGGAGTTTGACGTGCTGATTGCAACGGTACCATTGGATCGGGTGGATTTGATGTATTTTTCGATTCAGCCCAATTTGATGGAAATAGCCAATATTGGTCGAGAAGGCACTTCCAGCGTATATTCCAATTTGATGAAAATAGCTGCTATTGGTCGAAAGGCACTTCCAGCACATACATAAGTGAGACGTCAGAAATTGTCTTTTGAATGTCATTTTTACCCATCGATTTTATGGCTTTTTCTGGCGTAGTTTGACGTGCTGATTACAACGGTACCATTGGATCGGGTAGATTTTATATATTTTCCGATTCAGCCCAATTTGATGGAAATAGCCAATATTGACGGAAAATGCATTTTTACCGCATACATAAGTGAGCCGTCAGAAATAGTTTTTTGAATGTCTTTTTTACCTATTGATTTTATGGCTCTTTCCGTCGTAGTTTTATGATCTGATTGCAACGGTACCATTGGATTGGGTGGATTTGATGTATTTTTCGATTCAGCCCAATTTGATGAAAATAACCACTATTGGTCGAGAAGGCATTTCCAGCACATACATAAGTGAGCCGTCAAAAATGGTCTTTTGAATGTCATTTTTACCTATCGATTTTATGGCTTTTTCTGGCGTAGTTTGACGTGCTGATTGCAACGGTACCATTGGATCGGGTGGATTTGATGTACTTTTTGATTCAGCCCAATTTGATGAAAATAGCCGCTATTGATCGAGAAAGCACTTCCAGCACATACATGAGTGAGCCGTCAAAAATGGTGTTTTGAATGTCATTTTTACCTATCGATTTTATGGCTTTTTCTGGCGTAGTTTGACGTGCTGATTGCAAAGGTACCATTAGATCGGGTGGATTTGATGTATCTTTCGATTCAGCCCAATTTGATGAAAATAGCCGCTATTGGTCGAGAAGGCACTTCCAGCACTTACATAAGTGAGCCGTCAGAAATGGTCTTTTGAATGTCATTTTTACCTATCGATTTTTTGGCTTTTTCTGGCGTAGTTTGACGTGCTGATTGCAACGGTACCATTGGATCGGGTGGATTTGATGTATTTTCGATTAAGCCCAATTTGATGAAAATAGCCGCTATTGGTTGAGAAGGCACTTCTAGCACTACATAAGTGAGCCGTCAAAAATGGTGTTTTGAATGTCATTTTTACCTATCGATTTTATGGCTTTATCTGGCGTAGTTTGACGTGCTGATTGCAACGGTACCATTGGATCGGGTGGATTTGATGTATTTTTCGATTCAGCCCAATTTGAAGGAAATAACCAAAATTGACTGGAAATTTTTTTTTACTGCATACATCAGTAAGCCGTCAAAAATGGTCTTTTGAATGTCATTTTTACCTATCGATTTTATGGCTTTTTCTGGCTTAGTTTGACGTGCTGATTGCAACGGTACCATTGGATCGGGTGGATTTGATGTATTTTTTGATTCAGCCCAATTTGATGGAAATAGCCAATATTGACCGAAAATGCATTTTTACCGCATACATAAGTGAGCCGTCAAAAATGGTTTTTTGAATGTCATTTTTACCTATCGATTTTATGGCTTTTTCTGGCGTAGTTTGACGTGCTGATAGCAACGGTACCATTGGATCGAGTGGATTTGATGTATTTTTCGATTCAGCCCAATTTGATGGAAATAGCCAATATTGACGGAAAATGCATTTTTACCGCATACATAAGTGAGCCGTCAAAAATGGTCTCTTGAATGTCATTTTTACCTATCGAATTTATGGCTTTTTCTGGCGTAGTTTGACGTGCTGATTGCAACGGTACCATTGGATCGGATGGATTTTATATATTTTTCGATTCAGCCCAATTTGATGGAAAGAGCCAATATTGACGGAAAATGCATTTCTACCGCATACATAAGTGAGCCGTCAAAAATGGTCTTTTGAATGTCATTTTTACCTATCGAATTCATGGCTTTTTCTGGCGTAGTTTGACGTGCTGATTTCAACGGTACCATTGGATCGGGTGGATTTGATGTATTTTTCGATTTAGCCCAATTTGATGGAAATAGCCAATATTGGTCGAGAAGGCACTTCCAGCGTATATTCCAATTTGATGAAAATAGCCGCTATTGGTCTAGGAGGCACTTCCATCACATATATAAGTGAGCCGTCAGAAATGGTCTTTTGAATGTCATTTTTACCTATCGATTTTATGGATTTTTCTGGCGTAGTTTTACGTGCTGATTGCAACGGTACCATTGGATCGGTTGGATTTGATGTATTTTTCGATTCAGCTCAATTTGATGGAAATAGCCAATATTGACCGAAAATGCATTTTTACTGCATACATAAGTGAGCCGTCAAAAATGGACTTTTGATTGTCATTTCTACCTATTGATTTTATGGCTTTTTCTGGCGTAGTTTGACGTGCTGATTGCAACGGTACCATTGGATCGGGTGGATTTGATGTATTTTTCGATTCAGCCCAATTCGAGGGAAATAACCAAAATTGACTGGAAATTTTTTTTTACCGCATACATAAGTGAGCCGTCAAAAATGGTCTTTTGAATGTCATTTTTACCTATCGATTTTATGGCTTTTTCTGGCTTAGTTTGACGTGCTGATTGCAACGGTACCATTGGATCGGGTGGATTTGATGTATTTTTCGATTCAGCCCAATTTGATGAAAATAGCCGCTATTGGTTGAGAAGGCACTTCCAGCACATACATAAGTGAGCCGTCAAATATGGTGTTTCGAATGTCATTTTTACCTATCGATTTTATGGCTTTTTTTGGCGGAGTTTGACGTGCTGATTGCAACGGTACCGTTGGATTGGGTGGATTTGATGTATTTTTCGATTGAGCCCAATTTGATGGAAATAGCCAATATTGACCGAAAATGCATTTTTACCGCATACATAAGTTAGCCGTCAAAAATGGTCTTTTGAATGTCATTTTTACCTATCGATTTTATGGCTTTTTCTGGCGTAGTTTGACGTGCTGATTGCAACGGTACCATTGGATCGGGTGGATTTGATGTATTCACCGATTCAACCCAATTTGATGGAAATAGCCAATATTGACCGAGAATGCATTTTTACTGCATACATAAGTGAGCCGTCAAAAATGGTCTTTTGAATGTCATTTTTACCTATCGATTTTATGGCTTTTTCTGGCGTAGTTTGACGTGCTGATTGAAACGGTACCATTGGATCGGGTGGATTTGATGTATTTTTGTTTCAGCCCAATCTGCTAAAAATAGCCAATATTGACCAAAAATGCATTTTTACCGCATACATAAGTGAGCTGTCACAAATGGTCTTTTGAATGTCATTTTTACCAATCGATTTTATGGCTTTTTCTGGCGTAGTTCGACGTGCTGATTGCAACAGTACCATTGGATCGGGTGGATTTGATGTATTTTTTCGATTCAGCCCAATTTGATGAAAATAGCCGTTATTGGTCGAGAAGGCACTTCCAGCACATACATAAGTGAGCCGTCAAAAATGGTCTTTTGAATGTCATTTTTAGCTATCGATTTTATGGCTTTCTCTGGCGTCGTTCGACGTGCTGATTGCAACGGTACCATTGGATCGGGTGGATTTGATGTATTCACCGATTCAGCCCAATTTGATGGAAATACCCACTATTGGTCGGGAGGGCGCTTCCAGCACATACATAAGTGAGCTGTCACAAACAGTCTTTTGAATGTCATTTTTACCTATCGATATTATGGCTTTTTCTGGCGTAGTTTGACGTGCTGATTGCAACAGTACCATTGAATCGGGTGGATTTGATGTATTTTTGATTCAGCCCAATTTGATGAAAATAGTCGCTATTGATCGAGAAAGCACTTCCAGCACATACATAAGTGAGTTGTCAAAAATGGTCTTTTGAATGTCATTTTTAGCTATCGATTTTATGGCTTTCTCTGGCGTCGTTCGACGTGCTGATTGCAACGGTACCATTGGATCGGGTGGATTTGATGTATTCACCGATTCAGCCCAATTTGATGGAAATACCCACTATTGGTCGGGAGGGCGCTTCCAGCACATACATAAGTGAGCTGTCACAAACGGTCTTTTGAATGTCATTTTTACCTATCGATATTATGGCTTTTTCTGGTGTAAATTGACGTGCTGATTGCAAAGGTACCATTGGATGGGGTAGATTTGATGTATTTTTCGATTCAGCCCAATTTGATGGAAATAGCCAATATTGACGGAAAATGCATTTTTACTGCATACATAAGTAAGCCGTCACAAATGGTCTTTTTAATGTCATTTTTACAGATCGATTTTATGGCTTAGTCTGGCGTAGTTTGACGTGCTGATTTTTAACGGTACCATTGGATCAGATGGATTTGATGTATATTTGATTCAGCCCAATTTGAGGGAAATAGCCAATATTGACCGAAAATGCATTTTTACCGCATACATAAGTTAGCCGTCAAAAATTGTCTTTTAAATGTCATTTTTACCTATCGATTTTATGGCTTTTTCTGGCGTAGATTGACGTGCTGATTGCAACGGTACAATTGGTTCGGGTTGATTTGATGTATTTTTCGATTCAGCTCAATTTGATGAAAATAGCCGCTATTGGTCGAGAAGGCACTTCCAGCACATACATAAGTGAGCTGTAAAAAATGGTCTTTTGAATGTCATTTTTACCTATCGATTTTATGGCTTTTTCTGGCGTAGTTTGACGTGCTGATTGCAACGGTACCATTTGATCGGGTGGATTTGATGTATTTTTCGATTCAGCCCAATTTGAGGGAAATAACCAAAATTGACTGGAAATTCATTCTTACCGCATACATAAGTGAGCCGTCAAAAATGGTCTATTGAATGTCATTTTTACCTATCGATTTTATGGCTTTTTCTGGCTTAGTTTGACGTGCTGATTGCAACGGTACCATTGGATCGGGTGGATTTGATGTATTTTTCGATTCAGCCAAATTTGATGAAAATAGCCGCTATTGGTTGAGAAGGCACTTCCAGCACATACATAAGTGAGCTGTCAAATATGGTGTTTTGAATATCATTTTTACCTATCGATTTTATGGCTCTTTCTGGCGTAGTTTGACGTGCTTATTGCAACGGTACCATTAGATCGGGTGGATTTGATGTATTTTTCGATTCAGCCCAATTTGATGGAAATAGCCAATATTGACCGAAAATGCATTTTTACCGCATACATAAGTGAGCCGTCACAAATGGTCTTTTGAATGTCATTTTTACCTATCGATTTTATGGCTTTTTCTGGCGTAGTTTGACGTGCTGATTGCAACGGTACCATTGGATCGAGTGGATTTGATGTATTTTTCGATTCAGCTTAATTTGATGGAAATAGCCAATATTGACCGAAAATGCATTTTTACCGCATACATAAGTGAGCCGTCAAAAATGGTCTTTTGAATGTCATTTTTACCCATCGATTTTATGGCTTTTTCTGGTGTAGTTTACGAGCTGATTGCAACAGTACCATTGGATCAGGTGGATTTGATGTATTTTTCGATTGAGCCCAATTTGATGAAAATAGCCACTATTGGTCGGGAAGGGGGCTTCCAGCACATACATAAGTGAGCTGTCACAAACGGTGTTTTGAATGTCATTTTTACCCATCGATATTATGGCTTTTTCTGGCGTAGTTTGACGTGCTGATTGCAACGGTACCATTTGATCGAGTGGATTTGATGTATTTTTCGATTCAGCCCAATTTGATGGAAATAGCCAATATTGACCGAAAATGCATTTTTACCGCATACATAAGTGAGCTTTCAAAAATGGTCTTCTGAATGTCATTTTTACCTATCGATTTTATGGCTTTTTCTGGCGAAGTTTGACGTGCTGATTGCAACGGTACCATTGGATCGAGTGGATTTGATGTATTTTTCGATTCAGCCCAATTTGATGGAAATAGCCAATATTGGTCGAGAAGGCACTTCCAGCGTATATTCCAATTTGATGAAAATAGCCTCCATTGGTCGAGAAGGCACTTCCTGCACATACATAAGTGAGCTGTCAGAAATGGTCTTTTGAATGTCATCTTTACCTATCGATTTTATGGCTTCTTCTGGCGTAGTTTGACGTGCTGATTGCAACGGTACCATTGGATCAGGTGGATTTGATGTATTTTTCGATTCAGCCCGATTTGATGGAAATAGCCAATATTGACCGAAAATGCATTTTTACCGCATACATAAGTGAGCCGTCACAAATGGTCTTTTGAATGTCATTTTTACCTATCGATTTTATGGCTTTTTCTGGCGAAGTTTGACGTGCTGATTGCAACGGTACCATTGGATCGGGTGGATTTGATGTATTTTTCGATTCAGCCCAATTTGATGGAAATAGCCAATATTGACCGAAAATGCATTTTTACCGCATACATAAGTGAGCCGTCACAAATGGTCTTTTGAATGTCATTTTTACCTATCGATTTTATGGCTTTTTTTGGCGTAGTTTGACGTGCTGATTGCAACGGTACCATTGGATCGGGTGGATTTGATGTATTTTTCGATTCTGCCCAATTTGATGGAAATAGCCAATATTGACCAAAAATGCATTTTTACCGCATACATAAGTGAGCCGTCAAAAATGGTCTTTTGAATGTCATTTTTACCTATCGATTTTATGGCTTTTTCTGGCGAAGTTTGACGTGCTGATTGCAACGGTACCATTGGATCGGGTGGATTTGATGTATTTTTCGATTCAGCCCAATTTGATGGAAATAGCCAATATTGACAGAAAATGCATTTTTACCGCATACATAAGTGAGCCGTCAAAAATGGTCTTTTGAATGTCATTTTTACCTATCGAATTTATGGCTTTTTCTGGCGTAGTTTGACGTGCTGATTGCAACGGTACCATTGGATCGGGTGGATTTGATGTATTATTCGATTCAGCCCAATTTGATGGAAATAGCCAATATTGGTCGAGAAGGCAATCCAGCGTATATTCCAATTTGATGAAAATAGCCGCTATTTGTCGAGAAGGCACTTCCAGCACATACATAAGTGAGCCGTCAAAAATGGTCTTTTGAATGTCATTTTTACCTATCGATTTTATGGCTTTTTCTGGCGTAGTTTGACGTGCTGATTGCAACGGTACCATTGGATCGAGTGGATTTGATGTATTTTTCGATTCAGCCCAATTTGATGAAAATAGCCGCTATTGGTCGAGAAGGCACTTCCAGCACATACATAAGTGAGCCGTCAAAAATGGTCTTTTGAATGTCATTTTTACCTATCGATTTTCTGGCTTTTTCTGGCGTAGTTTGACGTGCTGATTGCAACAGTACCATTGGATCAGGTGGATTTGATGTATTTACCGATTCAGCCCAATTTGATGAAAATACCCACTATTGGTCGGGAGGGCGCTTCCAGCACATCCATAAGTGAGCTGTCACAAACGGTCTTTTGAATGTCATTTTTACCTATCGATATCATGGCTTTTTCTGGTGTAAATTGACGTGCTGATTGCAAAGGTACCATTGGATGGGCTGGATTTGATGTATTTTTCAATTCAGCCCAATTTGATGGAAATAGCCAATATTGACCGAAAATGCATTTTTACCACATACATAAATAAGCCGTCGAAAATGGTCTTTTGAATGTCATTTTTACCTATCGATTTTATGGCTTTTTCTGGCGTAGTTTGACGTGCTGATTGCAACGGTACCATTGGATCGGGTGGATTTGATGTATTTTTGATTCAGCTTAATTTGAGGGAAATAGCCAATATTGACTGAAAATGCATTTTTACCGCATACATAAGTGAGCCGTCAAAAATGGTCTTTTGAATGTCATTCTGACCTATCGATTTTATGGCTTTTTCAGGCGTAGTTTGACGTGCTGATTGCAACAGTACAATTGTTTCGGGTGGATTCGATGTATTTTTAAATTCAGCCCAATTTGATGAAAATAGCTGCTATTGGTCGAGAAGGCACTTCCATCACATACATAAGTGAGCTGTAAAAAATGGTCTTTTGAATGTCATTTTTACCTATCGATTTTATGGCTTTTTCTGGCGTAGTTTGACGTGCTGATTGCAACGGTACCATTGGATTGGGTGGATTTGATGTATTTTTCGATTCAGCCCAATTTGAGGGAAATAATCAAAATTGACTGGAAATTTATTCTTACCGCACACATAAGTGAGCCGTCAAAAATGGTCTTTTGAATGTCATTTTTACCTATCGATTTTATGGCTTTTTCTGGCGTAGTTTGACGTGCTGATTGCAACGGTACTATTGGATCGGGTGGATTTGATGTATTTTTCGATTCAGCCCAATTTGATGAAAATAGCCGCTATTGGTTGAGAAGGCACTTCCAGCACATACATAAGTGAGCCGTCAAATATTATGTTTTGAATGTCATTTTTACCAATCGATTTTATGGCTCTTTCTGGCGTAATTTGACGTGCTGATTGCAACAGTACCATTAGATCGGGTGGATTTGATGTATTTTTCGATTCAGCCGAATTTGATGGAAATAGCCAATATTGACCGAAAATGCATTTTTACCGAACATAAGTGAGCCGTCAAAAATGGTCTTTTGAATATCATTTTTACCTATCGATTTTATGGCTTTTTCTGGCGTAGTTTGACGTGCTGATTGCAACGGTACCATTGGATCGAGTGGATTTGATGTATTTTTCGATTGAGCCCGATTTGATGGAAATAGCCAATATTGACGGAAAATGCATTTTTACCGCATTCATAAGTGAGCCGTCAAAAATGGTCTTTTGAATGTCATTTTTACCTATCGATTTTATGGCTTTTTCTGGCGTAGTTTGACGTGCTGATTGCAATGATACATTGGATCGGGTGGATTTGATGTATTTTTCGATTCAGCCCAATTTGATGGA
This sequence comes from Thysanoteuthis rhombus, assembly GCA_963457665.1. NCBI lineage: Eukaryota > Metazoa > Mollusca > Cephalopoda > Oegopsida > Thysanoteuthidae > Thysanoteuthis > Thysanoteuthis major. The sequence continues at coordinate 49,258 of OY735213.1, forward strand.
AATAGCCAATATTGGTCGAGAAGGCACTTCCAGCGTATATTCCAATTTGATGAAAATAGCCGTTATTGGTGGAGAAAGCACTTCCAGCACATACATAAGTGAGCCGTCAGAAATGGTCTTTTGAATGTCATTTTTACCTATCGATTTTATGGCTTTTTCTGGCGTAGTTAGACGTGCTGATTGGAACAGTACCATTGGATCAGGTGGATTTGATGTATTTTTCGATTCAGCCCAATTTGATGGAAATAGCCAATATTGACCGAAAATGTATTTTTACCGCATACATAAGTGAGCCATCAAAAATGGTCTTTTGAATGTCATCTTTACCTATCGATTTTATGGCTTTTTCTGGCGTAGTTTGACGTGCTGATTGCAACGGTACCATTGGATCGGATGGATTTGATGTATTTTTCGATTGAGCCCAATTTGATGGAAATAGCCAATATTGGTCGAGAAGGCACTTCCAGCACATACATAAGTGAGCTGTCACAAATGGTCTTTTGAATATCATTTTTACCTATCGATTTTATATCTTTTTCTGGCGTAGTTTGACGTGCTGATTGCAACTGTACCATTGGATCGGGTGGATTTGATGTATTTTTCGATTCAGCCCAATTTGATGGAAATAGCCAATATTGACCGAAAATGCATTTTTACTGCATACATAAGTGAGCCATCCAAAATGGTCTTTTGAATATCATTTTTACCTATCGATTTTATGGCTTTTTCTGGCGTAGTTTGACGTGCTGATTGCAACGGTACCATTGGAACGGGTAGATTTGATGTATTTTTCGATTCAGCCCAATTTGATTAACATAGCCAATATTGACCGAAAATGTATTTTTACCGCATACATAAGTGAGCCATCAAAAATGGTCTTCTGAATGTCATCTTTACCTATCGATTTTATGGCTTTTTCTGGCGTAGTTTGACGTGCTGATTGCAACGGTACCATTGGATCGGGTGGATTTGATGTATTTTTCGATTGAGCCCAATTTGATGGAAATAGCCAATATTGACCGAAAATGCATTTTTACCGCATACATAAGTGAGCTGTCAAAAATAGTCTTTTGAATGTCAATTTTACCTATCGATTTTATGGCTTTTTCTGGCGTAGTTTGACGTGCTGATTGCAACAGTACCATTGGATCGGGTGGATTTGATATATTTTTCGATTCAGCCCAATTTGATGGAAATAGCAAAAATTGACCGAAAATGCATTTTTACAGCATACATAAGTTAGCCGTCAAAAATAGTCTCTTGAATGTCATTTCTACCTATCGATTTTATGGCTTTTTCTGGCGTAGTTTGACGTGCTGATTGCAACAGTACCATTGGATCGGGTGGATTTGATGTATTTTTCGATTGAGCCCATTTTGATGGAAATAGCCAATATTGAGCAAAAATGCATTTTTATCTCATACATAAGAAAGCTGTAAAAAATGGTCTTTTGAATGTCATATTTACCTATCGATTTTATGGCTTTTTCTGGCGTAGTTTGACGTGCTGATTGCAACGGTACCATTGGATCGGGTGGATTTGATGTATTTTTCGATTCAGCCCAATTTGATGGAAAGGGCCAATATTGACCAAAAATGTATTTTTACAGCATACATAACTGAGCTGTCAAAAATGGTCTTTTGAATGTCATTTTTACCTATCGATTTTTCTGGCTTTTTCTGGCGTAGTTTGACGTGCTGATTCCATCGGTACCATTGGATAGGGTGGATTTGATGTTGTTTCAATTCAGCCCAATTTGATGGAAATAGCAATTATTGAACAAAAATGCATTTTTACCGAACAAAAGTGAGCCGTCAAAAATGGTCTTTTGAATGTCATTTTTACCTATCGAATTTATGGCTTTTTCTGGCGTAGTTTGACGTGCTGATTGCAACAGTACCATTGGATCGGGTGGATTTGATGTATTTTTCGATTGAGCCCAATTTGATGGAAATAGCCAATATTGACCAAAAATGCATTTTTACCGCATACATAAGTGAGCTGTCAAAAATGGTCTTTTGAATGTCATTTTTACCTATCGATTTTATGGCTTTTTCTGGCGTAGTTTGACGTGCCGATTGCAACGGTACCATTGGATTGGGTGGATTTGATGTATTTTTCGATTCAGCCTAATTTGATGGAAATAGCCAATATTGACCGAAAATGTATTTTTACTGCATACATAAGTGAGCCATCAAAAATGGTCTTTTGAATGTCATTTTTACCTATCGATTTTATGGCTTTTTCTGGCGTAGTTTGACGTGCTGATTTTTAACGGTACCATTGGGTCGGGTGGATTTGATGTTTTTTCGTTCAGCCCAATTTGATGGAAATAGCCAATATTGACCGAAAATGCATTTTTACCGCATACATAACCGAGCTGTCAAAAATGGTCTTTTGAATGTTACTTTTACCTATCGATTTTATGGCTTTTTCTGGCGTAGTTTGACGTGCTGATTGCAACGGTACCATTTGATCGGGTGGATTTGATGTATTTTTCGATTCAGCCCAATTTGATGGAAATAGCCAATATTGGTCGAGAAGGCACTTCCAGCACATACATAAGTGAGCAGTCACAAATGGTCTTTTGAATATCATTTTTACCTATCGATTTTATAGTTTTTTCTGGCGTAGTTTGACGTGCTGATTGCAACAGTACCATTGGATTGGGTGGATTTGATATATTGTTCGATTCAGCCCGATTTGATGGAAATAGCCAATATTTACTGAAAATGCCTTTTTACCGCATACATAAGTGAGCCGTTGAAAATGGTCTTTTGAATGTCATTTTTACCTATCGATTTTATGGCTTTTTCTGGCGTAGTTTGACGTGCTGATTGCAACGGTACCATTGGATCGGGTGGATTTGATGTATTTTTCGATTCAGCCCAATTTGATGGAAATAGCCAATATTGACCAAAAATGCATTTTTACCTTATACATAAGTGAGCCGTCAAAAATGGTCTTTTGAATGTCATTTTTACCTATCGATTTTATGGCTGTTTCAGGCGTAGTTTGACGTGCTGATTGCAACGGTACAATTGGATCGGGTCGATTTGATGTATTTTTCGATTCAGCCCAATTTGATGGAAATACCCAATATTGACTGGAAATGCATTTTTACTGCATACATAAGTTAGCCGTCAAAAATGGTCTTTTGAATGTCATTTTTACCTATCGATTTCATGGCTTTTTCTGGCTTAGTATGACGTGCTGATTGCAACAGTACCATTGGATCGGGTTGATTTGATGTATTTTTCGATTCAGCCTAATTTGATGAAAATAGCCGCTATTGGTCGAAAAAGGCACTTCCAGCACATACATAAGTGAGCCGTCACAAATGATCTTTCGAATGTCATTTTTACCCATCGATTTTATGGCTTTTTCTGGCGTAAATTTACGTGCTGATTACAACGGTACCATTGGATCGGGTGGATTTGATGTATTTTTCGATTCAGCCCAATTTGATGGAAATAGCCAATATTGACCGAAAATGCATTTTTACTGAATACATAAGTGAGCCGTCAAAAATGTCTTTTGAATGTCATTTTTACCTATCGATTTTATGGCTTTTTCTGGCGTAGTTTGACGTGCTGATTGCAACGGTACCATTGGATCGGGTGGATTTGATGTATTTTTCGATTCAGCCCAATTTGATGGAAATAGCCGCTATTGGTTGAGAAGGCACTTCCAGCACATACAAAAATGAGCCGTCAAAAATGGTCTTTTGAATGTCATTTTCAACTTTGGATTTTATGGTTTTATTTGGCGTAGTTTGACGCGCTGATTGCAACGGTACCATTGGATCGGGTGGATTTGATGTATTTTTCAATTCAGCCCAATTTGATGGAAATATCAAATATTGACCGAAAATGCACTTTTACCGCATACATAAGTGAGCCGTCAAAAATGGTCTTTTGAATGTCATTTTTACCTATCGATTTTATGGCTTTTTCTGGCGTAGTTTGACGTGCTGATTGCAACGGTACCATTGGATCAGGTGGATTTGATGTATTTTTCGATTCAGCCTAATTTAATGGAAATAGCCAATATTGACCAAAATGCATTTTTACCGCATCCATAAGTGAGCCGTCAAAAATGGTCTTTTGAATGTCATTTTTACCTATCGATTTTTTGGCTTTTTCTGGCGTAGTTTGACGTGTTGATTGCAACGGTACCATTGGATCTGGTGGATTTGATGTATTTTTCGATTCAGCCAAAATTCATAGGAATAGCCAATATTGACCGAAAATGCATTTTTACAGCATACATAAGTGAGCCGTCAAAAATGGTCTTTTGAATGTCATTTTTACCTATCGATTTTATGGCTTTTTCTGGCGTAGTTTGACGTGCTGATTGCAACGGTACCATTGGATCGGGTGGATTTGATGTATTTTTCGATTCAGCCCAATTTGATGAAAATAGCCGCTATTGGTATAGAAGGCACTTCCAGCACATACATAAGTGAGCCATCAAAAATGGTCCTTTGAATGTCATTTTTACCTATCGATTTTATTGCTTTTTCTGGCGTAGTTCAACGTGCTGATTGCAACGGTACCATTAGATCGGGTGGATTTGATGTATTTTTCGATTCAGCCCAATTTGATGAAAGTAGCTGCTATTGGTCGAGAAAGCACTTCCTGCACATACATAAGTGAGCCGTCACAAATGGTCTTTTGAATGTCATTTTTACCTATCGATTTTATGGCTTTTTCTGGCGTAGTTTGACGTGCTGATTGCAACGGTACCATTGGATCGGGTGGATTTGATGTATTTTTCGATTCAGCCCAATTTGATGGAAATAACCAATATTGACCAAAAATTCATTTTTACTGCATACATAAGTGAGCCGTCAAAAATGGTCTTTTGAATGTCATTTTTACCTATCGATTTTATGGCTTTTTCTGGCGTAGTTTGACGTGCTGATTGCAATGGTACCATTGGATCAGGTGGATTTGATGTATTTTTCGATTCAGCCCAATTCGATGAAAATAGCCGCTTTTGGTCGAAAAAGCACTCGCAGCACATACGTAAGTGAGCTGTCAAAATTGGTCTTTTGAATGTCATTTTTACCTATCGATTTTATGGCTCTTTCTGGCGTAGTTTAACGTGCTGATTGCAACGGTACCATTGGATCGGGTGGATTTGATGTATTTTTCGATTCAGCCCAATTCGATGAAAGTAGCCGCTATTGGTCGAGAAAGCACTTCCTGCACATACATAAGTGAGCTGTCAAAAATGGTCTTTTGAATGTCATTTTTACCTATCGATTTTATGGCTTTTTCTGGCGTAGTTTGACGTGCTGATTGCAATGGTACCATTGGATCAGGTGGATTCGATGTATTTTTCGATTCAGCCCAATTCGATGAAAATAGCCGCTTTTGGTTGAGAAGGCATTTCAAGCACATACATAAGTGGGCCATCAGAAATGGTCTTTTGAATGTCATTTTTACCTTTCGATTTTTTGGCTTTATCTGGCGTAGTTTGACGTGCTGATTGCAACGGTACCATTGGATCGGGTGGATTTGATGTATTTTTTGATTCAGCCCAATTTGATGGAAATAGCCAATATTGGTCGAGAAGGCACTTCCAGCACATACATAAGTGAGCCGTCAAAAATGGTCTCTTGAATGTCATTTTTACCTATTGATTTTATGGCTTTTTCTGGCGTAGTTTGACGTGCTGATTGCAACGGTACCATTGGATCGGGTGGATTTGATGTATTTTTCGATTCAGCCCAATTTGATGGAAATAGCCAATATTGACTGGAAATGCATTTTTACCGCATACATAAGTGAGCCGTCAATAATGGTCTTTTGAATGTCATTTTTACCTATCGATTTTATGGCTTTTTCCGGCGTAGTTTACGTGCTGATTGCAACGGTACCATTGGATCGGATGGATTTTATGTATTTTTCGATTCAGCCCAATTTGATGGAAATAGCTGCTATTTGTCGAGAAGGCACTTCCAGCAACTACATAAGTGAGCCGTCACAAATGGTCTTTTGAATGTCAATTTTACCTATCGATTTTATTGCTTTTTCTGGCGTAGTTTGACGTGCTGATTGCAACGGTACCATTGGATCGGGTGGATTTGATGTATTTTTCGATTCAGCCCAATTTGATGGAAATAGCCAATATTGGTCGAGAAGGCACTTCCAGCACATACATAAGTGAACCATCAAAAATGGTCTCTTGAATGTCATTTTTACCTATTGATTTTATGGCTTTTTCTGGCGTAGTTTGACGTGCTGATTGCAACGGTACCATTGGATCGGGTGGATTTGATGTATTTTTCAATTCAGCCCAATTCGATGGAAATAGCCAATATTGACTGGAAATGCATTTTTACTGCATACATAAGTGAGCCGTCAGAAATGGTCTTTTGAATGTCATTTTTACCTATCGATTTTATGGCTTTTTCTGGCGTAGTTTGACGTGCTGATTGCAACGGTACCATTGGATCGGGTGGATTTGATGTATTTTTCGATTCAGCCCAATTTGATGGAAATAGCCATTATTGGTCGAGAAGGCACTTCCAGCACATACATGAGTGAGCCGTCAAAAATGGTCTTTTGAATGTCATTTCTACCTATCGATTTTATGGCTTTTTCTGGCGTTATTTGACGTGTTGATTGCAACGTTACCATTGGATCGGGTGGATTTGATGTATTTTTCGATTCAGCCGAATTTGATGGAAATAGCCAATATTGACTGAAAATGCATTTCTACCGCATACATAAGTGAGCCGTCAAAAAAGGGTCTTTTGAATGTCATTTTTACCTATCAATTTTCTGGATTTTTCTGATGTAGTTTGACGTGCTGATTGCAACGGTACCATTGGATCGGGTGTATTTGATTTATTTTTCGATTCAGCTCAATTTGATGAAAATAGCCGCTGTTTGTTGAGAAGGCACTTCCAGCACATACATAAGTGGGCCATCAGAAATGGTCTTTTGAATGTCATTTTTACCTATCGATTTTATGGCTTTATCTGGCGTAGTTTGACGTGCTGATTGCAACATTACCATTGGATAGTGTGGATTTGATGTATTTTTCGATTCAGCCCAATTTGATGGAAATACCCAATATTGACTGGAAATGCATTTTTACTGCATACATAAGTGAGCCGTCAAAAATGGTCTTTTGAATGTCATTTTTAGCTATCGATTTTATGGCTTTTTCTGGCGTAGATTGACGTGCTGATTGCAACCGTACCATTGGATCGGGTGGATTTGATGTATTTTTCGATTAAGCCAAATTTCATAGGAATAGCCAATATTGACCGAAAATGCATTTTTACTGCATACATATGTTAGCCGTCAAAAATGGTCTTTTGAATGTCATTTTTACCTATCGATCTTATGGCTTTTTCTGGCGTAGTTTGACGTGCTGATTGCAACGGTACCATTGGATCGGGTGGATTTGATGTATTTTTCGATTCAGCCCAATTTGATGGAAATAGCCAATATTGGTCAAGAAGGCACTTCCAGCACATACATAAGTGAGCTGTCACAAAGGTCTTTTGAATGTCATTTTTACCTATCAATTTTATGGCTTTTTCTGGCGTAGTTTGACGTGTTGATTGCAACGGTACCATTGGATCGGGTGGATTTGATGTATTTTTCAATTCAGCCCAATTTGATGGAAATAGCCAATATTGACCGAAAATGCATTTTTACTGCATACATAAGTGAGCAGTCAAAAATGGTCTTTTGAATGTCATTTTTACCTATCGATTTTCTGGATTTTTCTAATGTAGTTTGACGTGCTGATTGCAACGGTACCATTGGATCGGGTGGATTTCATGTATATTTCGATTCAGCCCAATTTGATGAAAATAGCCGCTATTGGTCGAAAAAGCACTCCCAGCACATACATAAGTGAGCCGTCAAAATTGGTCTTTTGAATGTCATTTTTACCTATCGATTTTATGGCTTTTTCTTGCGTAGTTTGACGTGCTGATTGCAACGGTACCATTGGAACGGGTGGATTTGATGTATTTTTCGATTCAGCCCAATTTGATGGAAATAACCAATATTGACCAAAAATTCATTTTTACTGCATACATAAGTGAGCTGTCAAAAATGGTATTTTGAATGTCATTTTTACCTATCGATTTTATGGCTTTTTCTGGCGTAGTTTGACGTGCTGATTGCAACGGGACCATTGGATCGGGTGGATTGGATGTAATTTTCAATTCAGCCCAATTTGATGAATATAGCTGCTATTGGTCGAGAAGGCACTTCCAGCACATACATAACTGAGCTGTCAGAAATGGTCTTTTGAATGTCATTTTTACCTATCGATTTTATGGCTTTTTCTGGCGTAGTTTGACGTGCTGATTGCAACGGTACCATTGGATCGGGTGGATTTGATGTATTTTTCGATTCAGCCCAATTTGATGGAAATAGCCAATATTGACTGGAAATGCATTTTTACTGCATACATAAGTGAGCCGTCAATAATGGTCTTTTGAATGTCATTTTTACCTATTGATTTTATTGCTTTTTCTGGCGTAGTTTGACGTGCTGATTGCAACATTACCATTGGATCGAGTGGATTTGATGTATTTTTCGATTCAGCCAAATTTCATGGGAATAGCCAATATTGACCGAAAATACATTTTTACTGCATACATTAGTGAGCCGTCAAAAATGGTCTTTTGAATGTCATTTTTACCTATCGATTTTATGGCTTTTTCTGGCGTAATTTGACGTGTTGATTGCAACCGTACCATTGGATCGGACAGATTTGATGTATTTTTTGATTCAGCCCAATTTGATGGAAATAGCCAATATTGACTGAAAATGCATTTTTACTGCATACATAAGTGAGCCGTCAAAAATGGTCTTTTGAATGTCATTTTTATCTATCGATTTTATGGCTTTTTCTGGCGTAGTTTGACCTGCTGATTGCAACCGTACCATTGGATCGGGTGGATTTGATGTATTTTTTCGATTCAGCCCAATTTGATTAAAATAGCCGCTATTGGTATAGAAGGCACTTCCAGCACATACATAAGTGAGCCATCAAAAATGGTCCTTTGAATGTCATTTTTACCTATCGATTTTATTGCTTTTTCTGGCGTAGTTCAACGTGCTGATTGCAACGGTACCATTAGATCGGGTGGATTTGATGTATTTTTCGATTCAGCCCAATTTGATGAAAGTAGCTGCTATTGGTCGAGAAAGCACTTCCTGCACATACATAAGTGAGCCGTCACAAATGGTCTTTTGAATGTCATTTTTACCTATCGATTTTGTGGCTTTTTCTGGCTTAGTTTGACGTGCTGATTGCAACGGTACCATTTGATCGGGTGGATTGGATGTATTTTTCGATTTAGCCCAATTTGATGAAAGTAGCTGCTATTGGTCGAGAAAGCAGTTCCTGCACATACATAAGTGAGCCGTCAAAAATGGTCTTTTGAATGTCATTTTTACCCATCGATTTTATGGCTTTTTCTGGCGTAGTTTGACGTGCTGATTGCAATGGTACCATTGGATCGGGTGGATTTGATGTATTTTTGATTCAACCCAATTTGAAGAAAATAGCCGCTTTTGGTTGAGAAGACACTTCCAGCACATACATAAGTGAGCCGTCAAAAATGGTCTTTTAAATGTCATTTTTACCTATCGATTTTATGGCTTTATCTGGCGTAGTTGGATGTGCTGATTGCAACGGTACCATTGGATAGGGTGGATTTATGTATTTTTTGATTCAGCCCAATTTGATGGAAATAGCCAATATTGACTGAAAATGCATTTTTACTGCATACATAAGTGAGACGTCAAAAATGGTCTTTTGAATGTCATTTTTACCTATCGATTTTATGGCTTTTTCTGGCTAAGTTTGACGTGCTGATTGCAACGGTACCATTGGATCGGGTGGATTTGATGTATTTTTCGATTCAGCCCAATTTGATTGAAATAGCCGCTATTGGTGGAGAAGTCACTTCCAGCACATACATAAGTGAGCCGTCAGAAATGGTCTTTTGAATGTCATTTTTACCTATCGATTTTATGGCTTTTCTGGCGTAGTTCGACGTGCTGATTGCAACGGTACCATTGGATCGGGTGGATTTGATGTATTTTTCGATTCAGCCCAATTTGATGGAAATAGACAATATTGACTGGAAATGCATTTTTACTGCATACATAAGTGAGCAGTCAAAAATGGTCTTTTGAATGTCATTTTTACTAATCGATTTTATGGCTCTTTCTGGCGTAGTTTGACGTGCTGATTGCAACGGTATTATGGGATCGGGTGGATTTGATGTATTTTTCGATTCAGCCCAATTTGATGAAAATAGCCACTATTGGTCGATAAAGCACTTCAAGCACATACATAAGTGAGCTGTCAAAATGGTGTTTTGAATGTCATTTCTACCTATCGATTTTATGGCTTTTTCTGGCGTAGATTGACGTGCTGATTGCAACGGTACCATTGGATCGGTGGATTTGATGTATTTTTTGATTCATCCCAATTTGATGGAAATAGCCAATATTGACCGAAAATTCATTTTTACTGCATACATAGGTGAGCCGTAAAAAATGGTCATTTGAATGTCATTTTTACCTATCAATTTTATGGCTTTTTCTGGCGTAGTTTACCGTGCTGATTGCAACGGTACCATTGGATCGGGTGGATTTGATGTATTTTTCGATTCAGCACAATTTGATGAAAGTAGCTGCTATTGGTCGAGAAAGCACTTCCTGCACATACATAAGTGAGCCATCAAAAATGGTCTTTTGAATGTCATTTTTACCTATCGATTTTATGGCTTTTTCTGGCGTAGTTTGACCTGCTGATTGCAACGGTACCATTGGATCTGGTGGATTTGATGTATTTTCCGATTCAGCCCAATTTGATGGAAATAGCCAATATTGACCAAAAATTCATTTTTACCGCATACATAAGTGAGCCGTCACAATTGGTCTTTTGAATGTCATTTTTACCTATTGATTTTATGGCTTTTTCTTGCTTAGTTTGACTTGCTGATTGCAACGGTACCATTGGATCGGGTGGATTTGATGTATTTTTCGATTCAGCCCAATTTGATTAAAATATCCACTATTGGTCGAGAAGGCACTTCCAGCACATACATAAGTGAGCAATCAAAAATTGTCTTTTGAATGTCATTTTTACCTATCGATTTTATGGCTTTTTCTGGCATAATTTACCGTGCTGATTGCAACAGTACCATTGGATCGGGTGGATTTGATGTATTTTTCGATTCAGCCCCATTTGATGAAAATAACTGCTATTGGTCGAAAAAGCACTTCCTGCACATATATAAGTGAGCCGTCAAAAATGGTCTTTTGAATGTCATTTTTACCTATCGATTTTATGGCCTTTCCTGGCGAAGTTTGACGTGCTGATTGCAACCGTACCATTTGATCGGGTGGATTGGATGTATTTTTCGATTTAGCCTAATTTGATGAAAGTAGCTGCTATTGGTCGAGAAAGCAGTTCCTGCACATACATAAGTGAGCCGTCAAAAATGGTCTTTTGAATGTCATTTTTACCCATCGATTTTATGGCTTTTTCTGGCTTAATTTGACGTGCTGATTGCAATGGTACCATTGGATCAGGTGGATTTGATGTATTTTTGATTCAACCCAATTTGAAGAAAATAGCCGCTTTTGGTTGAGAAGGCACTTCCAGCACATACATAAGTGAGCCGTCAAAAATGGTCTTTTAAATGTCATTTTTACCTATCGATTTTATGGCTTTATCTGGCGTAGTTTGATGTGCTGATTGCAACGGTACCATTGGATCGGGTGGATTTATGTATTTTTCGATTCAGCCCGATTTGATGGAAATAGCCAATATTGACCAAAAATGCATTTTTACCGCATACATAAGTGAGACGTCAAAAATGGTCTTTTGAATGTCATTTTTACCTATCGATTTTATGGCTTTTTCTGGCGTAGTTTGACGTGCTGATTGCAACGGTACCATTGGATCGGGTGGATTTGATGTATTTTTCGATTCAGCCCAATTTGATTGAAATAGCCACTATTGGTGGAGAATGCACTTCCAGCACATACATAAGTGCGCAATCAAAAATGGTCTTTTAAATGTCATTTTTACCTATCGATTTTATGGCTTTTTCTGGCGTAGATTGACGTGCTGATTGCAACGGTACCATTGGATCGGGTGGATTTGATGTATTTTTCGATTCAGCCCAATTTGATGGAAATAGCCAATATTGACCGAGAATGCATTTTTACTGCATACATAAGTGAGCTGTCAAAAATGGTCATTTGAAAGTCATTTTTACCTATCGATTTTATGGCTTTTTGGCGTAGTTTGACGTGCTGATTGCAACGGTACCATTGGATCGGGTGGAATTGATGTATTTTTGATTCAGCCCAATTTGATGGAAATAGCCAATATTGACCAAAAATGCATTTTTACCGCATACATAAGTGAGCCGTCAGAAATGGTCTTTTAAATGTCATTTTTACCTATCGATTTTATGGCTTTTTCTGGCGTAGTTTTACGTGCTTATTGCAACGGTACCATTGGATTGGGTCGATTTGATGTATTTTCCGATTCAGCCCAATTTGATGGAAATAGCCAATATTGACTGAAAATGCTTTTTTACCGCATACATTAGTGAGCTGTCAAAAATGGTCTTCTGAATGTCATTTTTACCTATCGATTTTATGGCTTTTTCTGACGTAGTTTGACGTGCTGATTGCAACGGTACCATTGGATCTGGTGTATTTGATGTATTTTTCGATTCAGCCCAATTTGATGAAAATAGCCGCTATTGGTCGAAAAGGCACTTCCAGCACATACATAAGTGAGCTGTCACAAATGGTCTTTTGAATGTTATTTTTACCTATCGATTTTATGGCCTTTTCTGGCGTAGTTTGACGTGCTGATTGCAACGGTACCATTGGATCGGGTGGATTTGATGTATTTTTCAATTCAGCCCAATTTGATGGAAATAGCCAATATTGACCGAAAATGCATTTTTACTGCATACATTAGTGAGCTGTCAAAAATGGTCTTTTGAATGTCATTTTTACCTATCGATTTTATGGCTTTTTCTGGATTAGTTTTACGTGCTGATTGCAACGGTACCATTGGATCGGGTGGATTTGATGTATTTTTCGATTCAGCCCAATTTGATGGAAATAGCCGCTATTGGTCGAGAAGGCACTTCCAGCACATACATAAGTGAGCCGTCAAAAATGGTCTTTTGAATGTCATTTTTACCTATCGATTTTATGGCTTTTTCTGGCGTAGTTTGACGTGCTGATTTCAACGGTACCATTGGATCGGGTGGATTAGATGTATTTTTCGATTCCGCCCAAATTGATGGAAAGGGCCAATATTGACCAAAAATGCATTTTTACAGCATACATAAGTGAGCCGTCAAAAATGATCTTTTGAATGTCATTTTTACCTATCGATTTTATGGCTTTTTCTGGATTAGTTTTACGTGCTGATTGCAACGGTACCATTGGATCGGGTGGATTTGATGTATTTTTCGATTCAGCCCAATTTGATGGAAATAGCCGCTTTTGGTCGAGAAGGCACTTCCAGCCCATACATAAGTGAGCCGTCAAAAATGGTCTTTTGAATGTCATTTTTACCTATCGATTATATGGTTTTTTCTGACGTGGTTTGACGTGCTGATTGCAACGGTACCATTGGATCGGGTGGATTTGATGTATTTTTCGATTCAGCCCAATTTGATGGAAATAGCCAATATTGGTCGAGAAGGCACTCCCAGCAAATACATAAGTGAGCCGTAACAAATGGTCTTTTGAATGTCATTTTTACCTATCGATTTTATGGCTTTTTCTGGCGTAGTTTAACGTCCTTATTGGATTGGATCGGGTGGATTTGATGTATTTTTCGATTCAGCCCAATTTGATGAAAATAGCCGCTATTGGTTGAGAAGGCAATTCCAGCACAGACATAAGTGAGCCGTCAAAAATGGTCTTTTGAATGTCATTTTTACCTATCGGGTGGATTCGATGTATTTCTCGATTCAGCCCAATTTAATGGAAATAGCCAATATTGACCGAAAATGCATTTTTACTGCATACAGTAAGCCGTCAAAAATGGTCTTTTGAATGTCATTTTTACCTATCGATTTTATGGCTTTTTCTGGCGTAGTTTGACGTGCTGATTGCAACGGTACCATTGGATCGGGTGGATTTGATGTATTTTTCGATTCAGCCCAATTTGATGAAAACAGCCGCTATTGGTCGAAAAAGCACTTCCAGCACAAACATAAGTGAGCCGTCACATATGGTCTTTTGAATGTCATTTTTACCTATCGATTTTATGGCTTTTTCTGGCTAAGTTTGACGTGCTTATGGCAACGGTACCATTGGATCGGGTGGATTTGATGTATTTTTCGATTCAGCCGAATTTGATGAAAATAGCCGCTATTGGTTGAGAAGGCACTTCCAGCACACACATAAGTGAGCCGTCAAAAATGGTCTTTTGAATGTCATTTTTACCTATCGATTATAAGTTTTTTCTGACGTGGTTTGACGTGCTGATTGCAACGGTACCATTTGATCGGGTGGATTCGATGTATTTTTCGATTCAGCCCAATTTGATGGAAATAGCCAATATTGACCAAAAATGCATTTTCACCGCATACATAAGTGAGCCGTCAAAAATGGTCTTTTGAATGTCATTTTTACCTATCGATTTTATGGCTTTTTCTGGCGTAGTTTGACGTGCTGATTGCAACAGTACCATTGGATCGAGTGGATTTGATGTATTTTTCGATTCAGCCCAATTTGATGAAAATAGCTGCTATTGGTCGAGAAGGCACTTCCAGCACATACATAAGTGAGCCGTCAGAAATGGTCTTTTGAATGTCGTTTTTACCTATCGATTTTATGGCTTTTCCTGGCGTAGTTTGACGTGCTGATTGCAACGGTACCATTGGATCGGGTGGATTTAATGTATTTTTCCATTCAGCCCAATTTGATGGAAATAGCCAATATTGACCGAAAATGCATTTTCAACGCATACATAAGTGAGTTGTCAAAAATGGTCTTTTGAATGTCATTTTCACCTAGCAATTTTATGGCTTTCTTTGGCGGAGTCTGACGTGCTGATTGCAACGGTACCATTGGATCGGGTGGATATGATGTATTTTTCGATTCAGCCCAATTTGATGGAAATAGCCAATATTGGTCGAGAAGGCACTCCCAGCAAATACATAAGTGAGCCGTCAAAAATGGTCTTTTGAATGTCATTTTTACCTATCGATTTTATGGCTTTTTCTTGCGTAGTTTAACGTGCTTATTGCAACGGTAATATTGGATCGGGTGGATTTGATGTATTTTTTGATTCAGCCCAATTTGATGAAAATAGCCGGTATTGGTTGAGAAGGCAATTCCAGCACACACATAAGTGAGCCGTCAAAAATGGTCTTTTGAATGTCATTTTTACATATTGGGTGGATTCGATGTATTTCTCGATTCAGCCCAATTTAATGGAAATAGCCAATATTGACCGAAAATGCATTTTTACTGCATACAGTAAGCCGTCAAAAATGGTCTTTTGAATATCATTTTTACCTATCGATTTTACGGCTTTTTCTGGCGTAGTTTGACGTGCTGATTGCAACGGTACCATTGGATTGGGTGGATTCGATGTATTTTTCGATTCAGCCCAATTTGATGGAAATAGCCAATATTGACCGAAAATGCATTTTTACCGCATACATAAGTAAGCCGTCAAAAATGGTCTTTTGAATGTCATTTTTACCTATCGATTTTATGGCTTTTTCTTGCGTAGTTTGACGTGCTGATTGCAACGGTACCATTGGATCGGGTGGATTTGATGTATTTTTTGATTCAGCCCAATTTAATGGAAATAGCCAATATTGACCGAAAATGCATTTTTACCGCATACATAAGTGAGCCGTCCAAAATGGTCTTTTGAATGTCATTTTTATCTATCGATTTTATGGCTTTTTCTGGCGTAGTTTGACGTGCTGATTGCAACGGTACCATTGGATCGGGTGGATTTGTTGTATTTTTCGATTCAGCCCAATTTGATGAAAATAGCCGCTATTGGTGGATAAGGCACTTCCATCAAAAACATAAGTGAGCAGTCACAAATGGTCTTTTGAATGTCATTTTTACCTATCGATTTTATGGCTTTTTCTGGCTTAGTTTGACGTGCTGATTGCAACGGTACCATTGGATCAGGTGGATTTGATGTATTTTTCGATTCAGCCCAATTTGATGGAAATAGCCAATATTGACCGAAAATGCATTTTTACCGCATACGTAAGTGAGCCGTCAAAAATGGTCTTTTGAATGTCATTTTTACCTATCGATTTTATGGCTTTTTCTGGCGTAGTTTGACGTGCTGATTGCAACGGTACCATTGGATCGGGTGGATTTGATGTATTTTTCGATTCAGCCCAATTTGATGAAAACAGCCGCTATTGGTCGAAAAAGCACTTCCAGCACAAACATAAGTGAGCCGTCACATATGGTCTTTTGAATGTCATTTTTACCTATCGATTTTATGGCTTTTTCTGGCTAAGTTTGACGTGCTTATGGCAACGGTACCATTGGATCGGGTGGATTTGATGTATTTTTCGATTCAGCCGAATTTGATGAAAATAGCCGCTATTGGTTGAGAAGGCACTTCCAGCACACACATAAGTGAGCCGTCAAAAATGGTCTTTTGAATGTCATTTTTACCTATCGATTATAAGTTTTTTCTGACGTGGTTTGACGTGCTGATTGCAACGGTACCATTTGATCGGGTGGATTCGATGTATTTTTCGATTCAGCCCAATTTGATGGAAATAGCCAATATTGACCAAAAATGCATTTTCACCGCATACATAAGTGAGCCGTCAAAAATGGTCTTTTGAATGTCATTTTTACCTATCGATTTTATGGCTTTTTCTGGCGTAGTTTGACGTGCTGATTGCAACAGTACCATTGGATCGAGTGGATTTGATGTATTTTTCGATTCAGCCCAATTTGATGAAAATAGCTGCTATTGGTCGAGAAGGCACTTCCAGCACATACATAAGTGAGCCGTCAGAAATGGTCTTTTGAATGTCGTTTTTACCTATCGATTTTATGGCTTTTCCTGGCGTAGTTTGACGTGCTGATTGCAACGGTACCATTGGATCGGGTGGATTTAATGTATTTTTCCATTCAGCCCAATTTGATGGAAATAGCCAATATTGACCGAAAATGCATTTTCAACGCATACATAAGTGAGTTGTCAAAAATGGTCTTTTGAATGTCATTTTCACCTAGCAATTTTATGGCTTTCTTTGGCGGAGTCTGACGTGCTGATTGCAACGGTACCATTGGATCGGGTGGATATGATGTATTTTTCGATTCAGCCCAATTTGATGGAAATAGCCAATATTGGTCGAGAAGGCACTCCCAGCAAATACATAAGTGAGCCGTCAAAAATGGTCTTTTGAATGTCATTTTTACCTATCGATTTTATGGCTTTTTCTTGCGTAGTTTAACGTGCTTATTGCAACGGTAATATTGGATCGGGTGGATTTGATGTATTTTTTGATTCAGCCCAATTTGATGAAAATAGCCGGTATTGGTTGAGAAGGCAATTCCAGCACACACATAAGTGAGCCGTCAAAAATGGTCTTTTGAATGTCATTTTTACATATTGGGTGGATTCGATGTATTTCTCGATTCAGCCCAATTTAATGGAAATAGCCAATATTGACCGAAAATGCATTTTTACTGCATACAGTAAGCCGTCAAAAATGGTCTTTTGAATATCATTTTTACCTATCGATTTTACGGCTTTTTCTGGCGTAGTTTGACGTGCTGATTGCAACGGTACCATTGGATTGGGTGGATTCGATGTATTTTTCGATTCAGCCCAATTTGATGGAAATAGCCAATATTGACCGAAAATGCATTTTTACCGCATACATAAGTAAGCCGTCAAAAATGGTCTTTTGAATGTCATTTTTACCTATCGATTTTATGGCTTTTTCTTGCGTAGTTTGACGTGCTGATTGCAACGGTACCATTGGATCGGGTGGATTTGATGTATTTTTTGATTCAGCCCAATTTAATGGAAATAGCCAATATTGACCGAAAATGCATTTTTACCGCATACATAAGTGAGCCGTCCAAAATGGTCTTTTGAATGTCATTTTTATCTATCGATTTTATGGCTTTTTCTGGCGTAGTTTGACGTGCTGATTGCAACGGTACCATTGGATCGGGTGGATTTGTTGTATTTTTCGATTCAGCCCAATTTGATGAAAATAGCCGCTATTGGTGGATAAGGCACTTCCATCAAAAACATAAGTGAGCAGTCACAAATGGTCTTTTGAATGTCATTTTTACCTATCGATTTTATGGCTTTTTCTGGCTTAGTTTGACGTGCTGATTGCAACGGTACCATTGGATCAGGTGGATTTGATGTATTTTTCGATTCAGCCCAATTTGATGGAAATAGCCAATATTGACCGAAAATGCATTTTTACCGCATACGTAAGTGAGCCGTCAAAAATGGTCTTTTGAATGTCATTTTTACCTATCGATTTTATGGCTCTTTCTTGCGTAGTTTGACGTGCTGATTGCAACGGTACCATTGGATCGGGTGGATTTGATGTATTTTTCGATTCAGCCCAATTTAATGTAAATAGCCAATATTGACCGAAAATGCATTTTTACCGCATACTTAAGTGAGCCGTCAAAAATGGTCTTTTGAATGTCATTTTTACCTATCGATTTTATGGCTTTTTCTTGCGTAGTTTGACGTGCTGATTGCAACGGTACCATTGGATCGAGTGGATTTGATGTATTTTTCGATTCAGCCCAATTTGATGAAAATAGCCGCTATTGGTGGATAAGGCACTTCCATCAAAAACATAAGTGAGCAGTCACAAATGGTCTTTTGAATGTCATTTTTATCTATCGATTTTATGGCTTTTTCTGGCGTAGTTTGACGTGCTGATTGCAACGGTACCATTGGATCGGGTGGATTTGATGTATTTTTCGATTCAGTCCAATTCAATGGAAATAACCAATATTGACTGGAAATGCATTTTTACTGCATACATAAGTGAGCCGTCAAAAATGGTCTTTTGAATGTCATTTTCAACTATCGATTTTATGGCTTTTTCTGGTGTAGTTTGACGTGCTGATTGCAACGGTACCATTGGATCGGGTGGATTTGATGTATTCTTTGATTCAGCCCAATTTGATGGAAATAGCCAATATTGGTTGAGAAGGCACTTCCAGCACATACATAAGTGAGTCATCATAAATGGTCTTTTTAATGTCATTTTTACCTATCGATTTTATGGCTTTTTCTGGCGTAGTTTGACGTGCTGTTTGCAACGGTACCATTGGATCGGGTGGATTCGATGTATTTTTCGGTTCAGCCCAATTTGATGGAAATAGCCAATATTGGTCGAGAAAGCACTTCCAGCACGTACATAAGTGAGCCGTCAAAAATGGTCTCTTGAATGTCATTTTTACTTATCGATTTTATGGCTTTTTCTGGCGTAGTTTGACGTGCTGATTGCAACGGTACCATTGGATCAGGTGGATTTGATGTATTTTTCGATTCAGCCCAATTTGATGAAAATAGCTGCTATTGGTCGAGAAGGCACTTCCAGCACAAACATAAGTGAACCGTTACAAATGGTCTTTTGAATGTCATTTTTACCTATCGATTTCATGGCTTTTTCTGGCGTAGTTTGACGTGCTGATTGCAACGGTACCATTGGATCGGGTGGATAAGATGTATTTTTCGATTCAGCCCAATTTAATGAAAATAACCGCTATTGGTTGAGAAGGCACTTCCAGCACATACATAAGTGAGCTATCAAAAATGGTCTTTTGAATCTCATTTTTACCTATCGATTTCATGGCTTTTTCTGGCGTAGTTTGACGTGCTGAATGCAACGGTACCATTGGATCGGGTGGATTTGATGTATTTTTTGATTCAGCCCAATTTGATGGAAATAGCCAATATTGACCGAAAATGCATTTTTACTGCATATTAAGTGAGCCGTCAAAAATGGTCTTTTGAATGTCAATTTACCTATTGATTTTATGGCTTTTTCCGGCGTAGTTTGACGTGCTGATTGCAACGGTACCATTGGATCGGGTGGATTTGATGTATTTTTCGATTCAGCCCAATTTGATGGAAATATCCAATATTGACCGAAAATGCATTTTTACCGCATAGATAAGTGAGCCGTCAAAAATGGTCTTTTGAATGTCATTTTAACCTATCGATTTTATGGCTTTTTCTGGCGTAGTTTGACGTGCTGATTGCAACGGTACCATTGGATCGGGTGGATTTGATGTATTTTTCGATTCAGCCCAATTTGATGGAAATAGCCAATATTGACCAAAAATGCATTTTTACCGCATACATAAGTGAGCCGTCAAAAATAGTCTTTTGAATATCATTTTTAGCTATCGATTTTATGGCTTTTTCTAGCGTAGTTTGACGTGCTGATTGCAACGGTACCATTGGATCGGATGGATTTGATGTATTTTTCGATTCAACCCAATTTGATGAAAATAGCCGCTATTGGTCGAGAAGGCTCTTCCAGCACATACATAAGTGAGCCGTCAGAAATGGTCTTTTGAATGTCATTTTTACCTATCGATTTATGGCTTTTTCTGGCGTAGTTTGACGTGCTGATTGCAACAGTACCATTGGATCGGGTGGATTTGATGTATTTTTCGATTCAGCCCAATTTGATGGAAATAGCCAATATTACTCGAGAAGGCACTTCCAGCACATACATAAGTGAACCGTCAGAAATGGTCTTTTGAATGTCATTTTTACCTATCGATTTTATGGCTTTTTCTGGCTTAGTTTGACGTGCTGATTGCAACGGTACCATTGGATCGGGTGGATTAGATGTATTTTTCGATTCAGCCCAATTTAATGAAAATAACCGCTATTGGTTGAGAAGGCACTTCCAGCACAAACATAAGTGAGCCGTCAAAAATGGTCTTTTAAATGTCATTTTTACCTATCGATTTCATGGCTTTTTCTGGCGTAGTTTGACGTGCTGATTGCAACAGTACCATTGGATCGGGTGGATTTGATGTATTTTTCAATTCAGCCCAATTTGATGGAAATAGCCAATATTGACCGAAAATGCATTTTTACCGCATACATAAGTAAGCCTTCAAAAATGGTCTTTTGAATGTCATTTTTACCCATCGATTTTATGGCTTTTTCTTGCGTAGTTTGACGTGCTGATTGCAACGGTACCATTGGATCGGGTGGATTTGATGTATTTTTTGATTCAGCCCAATTTAATGGAAATAGCCAATATTGACCGAAAATGCATTTTACCGCATACATAAGTGAGCCGTCAGAAATGGTCTTTTGAATGTCATTTTTATCCATCGATTTTATGGCTTTTTCTGGCGTAGTTTGACGTGCTGATTGCAACGGTACCATTGGATTGGGAGGATTTGTTGTATTTTTCGATTAAGCCCAATTTGATGGAAATAGCCAATATTGACTGAAAATGCATTTTTACCGCATACGTAAGTGAGCCGTCAAAAATGGTCTTTTGAATATCATTTTTACCTATCGATTTTATGGCTTTTTCTGGCGTAGTTTGACGTGCTGATTGCAACAGTACCATTGGATCGGGTGGATTTGATGTATTTTTTGATTCAGCCCAATTTGATGGAAATAGCCAATATTGACCAAAAATGCATTTTTACCGCATACTTAAGTGAGCCTTCAAAAATGGTCTTTTGAATGTCATTTTTACCTATCGATTTTATGGCTTTTTCTTGCGTAGTTTGACGTGCTGATTGCAACGGTACCATTGGATCGGGTGGATTTGATGTATTTTTCGATTCAGCCCAATTTGATGAAAATAGCCGCTATTGGTGGATAAGGCACTTCCATCAAAAACATGAATGAGCAGTCACAAATGGTCTTTTGAATGTCATTTTTACCCATCGATTTTATGGCTTTTTCTGGCTTAGTTTGACGTGCTGATTGCAACGGTACCATTGGATCGGGCGGATTTGATGTATTTTTCGATTCAGCCCAATTTGATGAAAATAGCCGCTATTGGTTGAGAAGGCACTTCCAGCACATACATAAGTGAGCCATCATAAATGGTCTTTTGAATGTCATTTTTACCTATCGATTTTATGGCTTTTTCTGGCGTAGTTTGACGTGCTGATTGCAACGGTACCATTGGATCGAGTGGATTTGATGTATTTTTCGATTCAGCCCAATTTGATGAAAATAGCCGCTATTGGTGGATAAGGCACTTCCATCAAAAACATAAGTGAGCAGTCACAAATGGTCTTTTGAATGTCATTTTTACCTATCGATTTTATGGCTTTTTCTGGCTTAGTTTGACGTGCTGATTGCAACGGTACCATTGGATTGGGCGGATTTGATGTATTTTTCGATTCAGCCCAATTTGATGAAAATAGCCGCTATCGGTTGAGAAGGCACTTCCAGCACATACATAAGTGAGCCATCATAAATGGTCTTTTGAATGTCATTTTTACCTATCGATTTTATGGCTTTTTCTGGCGTAGTTTGACGTGCTGATTGCAACGGTACTATTGGATCGGGTGGATTTGATGTACTTTTCGATTCAACCCAATTGGATGGAAATAGCCAATATTGACCAAAAATGCATTTTTACTGCATATATAAGTGAGCCGTCAGAAATGGTCTTTAGAATGTCATTTTTACCTATCGATTTTATCGCTTTTTCCGGCGTAGTTTGACGTGCTGATTGCAACGGTACCATTGGATCGTGTGGATTTGATGTAGTTGTTTGATTCAGCCCAATTTGATGAAAATAGCTGCTTTTGGTCGAGAAGGCACTTCCAGCACATACATAAGTGAGCCGTCAGAAACGGTCTTTTGAATGTCATTTTTACCTATCGATTTTATGGCTTTTTCTGGCGTAGTTTGACGTGCTGATTGCAACGGTACCATTGGATCGGGTGGATTTGATGTATTTTTCGATTCAGCCCAATTTGATGGAAATAGCCAATATTGACCAAAAATGCATTTTTACCGCATACATAAGTGAGCTGTCAAAAATGGTCTTTTGAATATCATTTTTACCTATTGATTTTATGGCTTTTTCTGGCGTAGTTTCACGTGCTGATTGCAACGGTACCATTTGATCGGGTGGATTTGATGTATTTTTCGATTCAACCCAATTTGATGAAAATAGCCGCTATTGGTCAAGGGGCTCTTCCAGCACATACATAAGTGAGCCGTCAGAAATGGTCTTTTGAATGTCATTTTTACCTATCGATTTTATGGCTTTTTCTGGCGTAGTTTGACGTGCTGATTGCAACGGTACCATTGGATCGGGTGGATTTGATGTATTTTTCGATTCAGCCCAATTTGATGAAAATAGCCGCTATTGGTGGATAAGGCACTTCCATCAAAAACATAAGTGAGCAGTCACAAATGGTCTTTTGAATGTCATTTTTACCTATCGATTTTATGGCTTTTTCTGGCTTAGTTTGACGTGCTGATTGCAACGGTACCATTGGATCGGGTGGATTAGATGTATTTTTCGATTCAGCCTAATTTAATGAAAATAACCGCTATTGGTTGAGAAGGCACTTCCAGCACAAACATAAGTGAGCCGTCAAAAATGGTCTTTTGAATGTCATTTTTACCTATCGATTTCATGGCTTTTTCTGGCGTAGTTTGACGTGCTGATTGCAACGGTACCATTGGATCAGGTGGATTTGATGTATTTTTCGATTCAGCCCAATTTGATGGAAATAGCCAATATTGACCGAAAATGCATTTTTACCGCATACATAAGTGAGCCGTCAAAAATGGTCTTTTGAATATCATTTTTACTTATTGATTTTATGGCTTTTTCTGGCGTAGTTTGACGTGCTGATTGCAACGTTACCATTGGATCGGTTGGATTTGATGTATTTTTCAATTCAGCCTAATTTGATGAAAATAGCCACTATTGGTTGAGAAGGCTCTTCCAGCACATTCATAGGTGAGCCGTCAGAATTGGTCTTTTGAATGTCATTTTTACCTATCGATTTTATGGCTCTTTCTGGCGTAGTTTGACGTGCTGATTGCAACGGTACCATTGGATCGGGTGGATTTGATGTACTTTTCTATTCAACCCAATTTGATGGAAATAGCCAATATTGACCAAAAATGCATTTTTACTGCATACATAAGTGAGCCGTCAGAAATGGTCTTTTGAATGTCATTTTTACCTATCGATTTTATTGCTTTTTCTGGCGTAGTTTGACATGCTGATTGCAACGGTACCATTGGATCGTGTGGATTTGATGTAGTTTTTTGATTCAGCCCAATTTGATGAAAATAGCCGCTATTGGTCGAGAAGGCACTTCCAGCACATACATAAGTGAGCCGTCAGAAACGGTCTTTTGAATGTCATTTTTACCTATCGATTTTATGGCTTTTTCTGGCGTAGTTTGACGTGCTGTTTGCAACGGTACCATTGGATTGGCTGGATTTGATGTATTTTTCGATTCAGCCCAATTTGATGGAAATAGCCAATATTGACCGAAAATGCATTTTTACCGCATACATAAGTGGGCCGTTAAAAATGGTCTTTTGAATGTCATTTTTACCTATCGATTTTATGGCTTTTTCTGGCGTAGTTTGACGTGCTGTTTGCAACGGTACCATTGGATCGGGTGGATTTGATGTTCTTTTCTATTCAACCCAATTTGATGGAAATAGCCAATATTGACCAAAAATGCATTTTTACTGCATACATAAGTGAGCCGTCAGAAATGGTCTTTTGAATGTCATTTTTACCTATCGATTTTATTGCTTTTTCTGGCGTAGTTTGACGTGCTGATTGCAACAGTACCATTGGATCAAGTGGATTTGATGTATTTTTCGATTCAGCCCAATTTGATGAAAATAGCCGCTATTGGTCGAGAAGGCTCTTCCAGCACATACATAAGTTAGCCGTCAGAAATGGTCTTTTGAATGTCATTTTTACGTATCGATTTCATGGCTTTTTCTGGCGTAGTTTGACGTGCTGATTGCAACAGTACCATTGGATCGGGTGGATTTGATGTATTTTTCGATTCAGCCCAATTTGATGAAAATAGCCGCTATTGGTTGAGAAGGCACTTCCAGCAAAATCATGAGTGAGCCATCAATAATGGTCTTTTGAATGTCATTTTTACCTATCGATTTTATGGCTTTTTCTGGCTTAGTTTGACGTGCTGATTGAAATGGTACCATTGGATCGGGTGGATTTGATGTACTTTTCGATTCAGCCCAATTTGATGAAAATAGCCGCTATTGGTTGAGGAAGCACTTCCAGCACATACATAAGTGAGCCGTCAAAAATGGTCTTTTGAATGTCATTTTTACCTATCGATTTTATGGCTTTTTCTGGCGTAGTTTGACGTGCTGATTGCAACGGTACCATTGGATCGGGTGGATTTGATGTATTCTTCGATTCAGCCCAATTTGATGGAAATACCCAATATTGACCAAAAATTTTTTTTTACCGCATACATAAGTGAGCTGTCAAAAATGGTGTTTTGAATGTCATTTTTACATATCGATTTTATGGCTTTTTCTGGCGTAGTTTGACGTGCTGATTACAACGGTACCATTGGATCGGGTGGATTTGATGTATTTTTCGATTCAGCCCAATTTGTTAAAATAGCAAAAATTGACCAAAAATTCATTTTTACAGCATACATAAGTGAGCCGTCAAAAATGGTCTTTTGAATGTCATTTTTACCTATCGATTTTATTGCTTTTTCTGGCGTAGTTTGACGTGCTGATTGCAACGGTACCATTGGATCGGGTGGATTTGATGTATTTTTCGATTCAGCCCAATTTGATGAAAATAGCCGCTATTGGTCGAAAAAGGCACTTCCAGCACATACATAAATGAGCCGTCAAAAATGGTCTTTTGAATGTCATTTTTACCTATCGATTTTATGTCTTTATCTGGCTTAGTTTGACGTGCTGATTGCAATGGTACCATTGGATCAGGTGAATTTGATGTATTTTCGATTCAGCCCAATTTGATGAAAATAGCTGCTTTTGGTTGAGAAAGCACTTCCAGCACATACATAAGTGAGCCGTCAGAAATGGTGTTTTGAATGTCATTTTTACCTATCGATTTCATGGCTTTATCCGGCGTAGTTTGACGTGCTGATTGCAACGGTACCATTGGATCGGGTGGATTTGATGTATTTTTCGATTCAGCCCAATTTGATGGAAATAGCCAATATTGGTTGAGAAGGCACTTCCAGCACATACATAAGTGAGCTGTCAGAAATGGTCTTTTGAATGTCATTTTTACCTATCGATTTTATGGCTTTTTCTGGCGTAGTTTGACGTGCTGATTCCAACGGTACCATTGTATTGGATGGATTTGATGTATTTTTTGATTCAGCCCAATTGATGAAAATAGCCGATATTGGTTGAGAAGGCACTTCCAACACATACATAAGTGAGCCGTCAGAAATGGTCTTCTGAATGTCATTTTTACCCATCGATTTTACGGCTTTTTGTGGCGTAGTTTGACGTGCTGATTGCAACGGTACCATTGGATCGGGTGGATTTGATGTATTTTTCGATTCAGCCCAATTTGATGAAAATGGCCGCTATTGGTCGAGAAGGCACTTCCAGCACATACATAAGTGAGCCGTCACATATGGTCTTTTGAATGTCAGTTTTACCTATCGATCTTATGGCTTTTTCTGGCGTAGTTTGACGTGCTGATTGCAACGGTACCATTGGATCGGGTGGATTTGATGTATTTTTCGATTCAGCCCAATTTGATGGAAATAGCCAATATTGACCGAAAATGCATTTTTACCGCATACATAAGTGAGCCGTCAGAAATGGTCTTTTGAACGTCATTTTTACCTATCGATTTTATTGCTTTTTCTGGCGTAGTTTGACGTGCTGATTGCAACGGTACCATTGGATCGTGTGGATTTGATGTAGTTTTTTGATTCAGCCCAATTTGATGAAAATAGCCGCTATTGGTGGAGAAGGCACTTCCAGCACATACATAAGTGAGCCGTCAAAAACGGTCTTTTGAATGTCATTTTTCCCTATCGATTTCATGGCTTTTTGTGGCGTAGTTAGACGTGCTGATTGCAACGGTACCATTGGATCGGGTGGATTTGATGTATTTTTCGATTCAGCCCAATTTGATGAAAATAGCCGCTATTGGTTGAGAAGGCACTTCCAGCAAAATCATAAGTGAGCCATCAATAATGGTCTTTTGAATGTCATTTTTACCTATCGATTTTATGGCTTTTTCTGGCTTAGTTTGACGTGCTGATTGCAATGGTACCATTGGATCGGGTGGATTTGATGTACTTTTCGATTCAGCCCAATTTGATGAAAATAGCCGCTATTGGTTGAGGAAGCACTTCCAGCACATACATAAGTGAGCCGTCAAAAATGGTCTTTTGGAAGTCATTTTTACCTATCGATTTTATGGCTTTTTCTGGCGTAGTTTGACGTGCTGATTGCAACGGTACCATTGGATCGGGTGGATTTGATGTATTTTTCGATTCAGCCCAATTTGATGGAAATACCCAATATTGACCAAAAATTTTTTTTTACCGCATACATAAGTGAGCCGTCAAAAATGGTGTTTTGAATGTCATTTTTACATATCGATTTTATGGCTTTTTCTGGCGTAGTTTGACGTGCTGATCACAACGGTACCATTGGATCAGGTGGATTTGATGTATTTTTCGATTCAGCCCAATTTGTTAAAATAGCAAAAATTGACCAAAAATTCATTTTTACAGCATACATAAGTGAGCCGTCAAAAATGGTCTTTTGAATGTCATTTTTACCTATCGATTTTATGGCTTTTTCTGGCGTAGTTTGACGTGCTGATTGCAACGGTACCATTGGATCGGGTGGATTTGATGTATTTTTCGATTCAGCCCAATTTGATGAAAATAGCCGCTATTGGTCGAAAAAGGCACTTCCAGCACATACATAAATGAGCCGTCAAAAATGGTCTTTTGAATGTCATTTTTACCTATCGATTTTATGTCTTTATCTGGCTTAGTTTGACGTGCTGATTGCAATGGTACCATTGGATCAGGTGAATTTGATGTATTTTCGATTCAGCCCAATTTGATGAAAATAGCTGCTTTTGGTTGAGAAAGCACTTCCAGCACATACATAAGTGAGCCGTCAGAAATGGTCTTTTGAATGTCATTTTTACCTATCGATTTCATGGCTTTATCCGGCGTAGTTTGACGTGCTGATTGCAACGGTACCATTGGATCGGGTGGATTTGATGTATTTTTCGATTCAGCCCAATTTGATGGAAATAGCCAATATTGGTTGAGAAGGCACTTCCAGCACATACATAAGTGAGCTGTCAGAAATGGTCTTTTGAATGTCATTTTTACCTATCGATTTTATGGCTTTTTCTGGCGTAGTTTGACGTGCTGATTCCAACGGTACCATTGTATTGGATGGATTTGATGTATTTTTTGATTCAGCCCAATTGATGAAAATAGCCGATATTGGTTGAGAAGGCACTTCCAACACATACATAAGTGAGCCGTCAAAAATGGTCTTCTGAATGTCATTTTTACCCATCGATTTTACGGCTTTTTGTGGCGTAGTTTGACGTGCTGATTGCAACGGTACCATTGGATCGGGTGGATTTGATGTATTTTTCGATTCAGCCCAATTTGATGAAAATGGCTGCTATTGGTCGAGAAGGCACTTCCAGCACATACATAAGTGAGCCGTCACATATGGTCTTTTGAATGTCAGTTTTACCTATCGATCTTATGGCTTTTTCTGGCGTAGTTTGACGTGCTGATTGCAACGGTACCATTGGATCGGGTGGATTTGATGTATTTTTCGATTCAGCCCAATTTGATGGAAATAGCCAATATTGACCGAAAATGCATTTTTACCGCATACATAAGTGAGCCGTCAGAAATGGTCTTTTGAATGTCATTTTTACCTATCGATTTTATGGCTTTTTCTGGCGTAGTTTGACGTGCTGATTGCAACGGTACCATTGGATCGTGTGGATTTGATGTAGTTTTTTGATTCAGCCCAATTTGATGAAAATGGCCGCTATTGGTCGAGAAGGCACTTCCAGCACATACATAAGTGAGCCGTCAGAAACGGTCTTTTGAATGTCATTTTTACCTATCGATTTTATGGCTTTTTCTGGCGTAGTTTGACGTGCTGTTTGCAACGGTACCATTGGATCGGGTGGATTTGATGTATTTTTCGATTCAGCCCAATTTGATGGAAATAGCCAATATTGACCGAAAATGCATTTTTACCGCATACATAAGTGGGCCGTTAAAAATGGTCTTTTGAATGTCATTTTTACCTATCGATTTTATGGCTTTTTCTGGCGTAGTTTGACGTGCTGTTTGCAACGGTACCATTGGATCGGGTGGATTTGATGTTCTTTTCTATTCAACCCAATTTGATGGAAATAGCCAATATTGACCAAAAATGCATTTTTACTGCATACATAAGTGAGCCGTCAGAAATGGTCTTTTGAATGTCATTTTTACCTATCGATTTTATTGCTTTTTCTGGCGTAGTTTGACGTGCTGATTGCAACAGTACCATTGGATCAAGTGGATTTGATGTATTTTTCGATTCAGCCCAATTTGATGAAAATAGCCGCTATTGGTCGAGAAGGCTCTTCCAGCACATACATATATTAGCCGTCAGAAATGGTCTTTTGAATGTCATTTTTACGTATCGATTTCATGGCTTTTTCTGGCGTAGTTTGACGTGCTGATTGCAACGGTACCATTGGATCGGGTGAATTTGATGTATTTTTCGATTCAGCCCAATTTGATGGAAATAGCCAATATTGGTCGAGAAGGCACTTCCAGCACATACATAAGTGAGCCGTCACAAATGGTCTTTTGAATGTCATTTTTACCTATTGATTTTATGGCTTTTTCTGGCGTAGTTTGACGTGCTGATTGCAACGGTACCATTGGATCCGGTGGATTTGATGTATTTTTCGATTCAGCCCAATTCGATGAAAATAGCTGCTATTGGTCGAGAAGGCACTTCCAGCACATACAAAAGTGAGCCGTCACAAATGGTCTTTTGAATGTCATTTTTACCTATC
The DNA here is from genome assembly GCA_963457665.1 of Thysanoteuthis rhombus. Classification (NCBI taxonomy): domain Eukaryota; kingdom Metazoa; phylum Mollusca; class Cephalopoda; order Oegopsida; family Thysanoteuthidae; genus Thysanoteuthis; species Thysanoteuthis major. Next base: position 79,394 of record OY735213.1, read on the forward strand.
GATTTTATGGCTTTTTCTGGCGTAGTTTGACGTGCTGATTGCAACGGTACCATTGGATCGGGTGGATTTGATGTATTTTTCGATTCAGCCCAATTTGATGGAAATGGCCAATATTGACCGAAAATGCATTTTTACCGCATACATAAGTGAGCTGTAAAAAATGGTCTTTTGAATGTCATTTTCACCTATCGATTTTATGGCTTTTCCTGGCGTAGTTTGACGTGCTGATTGCAACGGTACCATTGGATTGGGTGGATTTGATGTATTTTTCGATTCAGCCCAATTTGATGGAAATAGCCGCTATTGGTGGAGAAGGCACTTCCAGCACATACATAAGTGAGCCGTCAAAAATGGTCTTTTGAATGTCATTTTTCCCTATCGATTTCATGGCGTTTTATGGCGTAGTTAGACGTGCTGATTGCAACGGTACCATTGGATCGGGTGGATTTGATGTATTTTTCGATTCAGCCCAATTTGATGAAAATAGCCGCTATTGGTCGAGAAAGCACTTCCTTCACATACATAAATGAGCTGTCAAAAATGGTCTTTGGAATGTCATTTTTACCTATCGATTTTATGGCTTTTTCTGGCGTAGTTTGACGTGCTGATTGCAACAGTACCATTGGATCGGGTGGATTTGATGTATTTTTCGATTCAGCCCAATTTGATGAAAATAGCCGCTATTGGTTGAGAAGGCACTTCCAGCAAAATCATAAGTGAGCCATCAATAATGGTCTTTTGAATGTCATTTTTACCTATCGATTTTATGGCTTTTTCTGGCTTAGTTTGACGTGCTGATTGCAATGGTACCATTGGATCGGGTGGATTTGATGTACTTTTCGATTCAGCCCAATTTGATGAAAATAGCCGCTATTGGTTGAGGAAGCACTTCCAGCACATACATAAGTGAGCCGTCAAAAATGGTCTTTTGAATGTCATTTTTACCTATCGATTTTATGGCTTTTTCTGGCGTAGTTTGACGTGCTGATTGCAACGGTACCATTGGATCGGGTGGATTTGATGTATTCTTCGATTCAGCCCAATTTGATGGAAATACCCAATATTGACCAAAAATTTTTTTTTACCGCATACATAAGTGAGCCGTCAAAAATGGTGTTTTGAATGTCATTTTTACATATCGATTTTATGGCTTTTTCTGGCGTAGTTTGACGTGCTGATTACAACGGTACCATTGGATCGGGTGGATTTGATGTATTTTTCGATTCAGCCCAATTTGTTAAAATAGCAAAAATTGACCAAAAATTCATTTTTACAGCATACATAAGTGAGCCGTCAAAAATGGTCTTTTGAATGTCATTTTTACCTATCGATTTTATGGCTTTTTCTGGCGTAGTTTGACGTGCTGATTGCAACGGTACCATTGGATCGGGTGGATTTGATGTATTTTTCGATTCAGCCCAATTTGATGAAAATAGCCGCTATTGGTCGAAAAAGGCACTTCCAGCACATACATAAATGAGCCGTCAAAAATGGTCTTTTGAATGTCATTTTTACCTATCGATTTTATGTCTTTATCTGGCTTAGTTTGACGTGCTGATTGCAATGGTACCATTGGATCAGGTGAATTTGATGTATTTTCGATTCAGACCAATTTGATGAAAATAGCTGCTTTTGGTTGAGAAAGCACTTCCAGCACATACATAAGTGAGCCGTCAGAAATGGTCTTTTGAATGTCATTTTTACCTATCGATTTCATGGCTTTATCCGGCGTAGTTTGACGTGCTGATTGCAACGGTACCATTGGATCGGGTGGATTTGATGTATTTTTCGATTCAGCGCAATTTGATGGAAATAGCCAATATTGGTTGAGAAGGCACTTCCAGCACATACATAAGTGAGCTGTCAGAAATGGTCTTTTGAATGTCATTTTTACCTATCGATTTTATAGCTTTTTCTGGCGTAGTTTGACGTGCTGATTCCAACGGTACCATTGTATTGGATGGATTTGATGTATTTTTTGATTCAGCCCAATTGATGAAAATAGCCGATATTGGTTGAGAAGGCACTTCCAACACATACATAAGTGAGCCGTCAGAAATGGTCTTCTGAATGTCATTTTTACCCATCGATTTTACGGCTTTTTGTGGCGTAGTTTGACGTGCTGATTGCAACGGTACCATTGGATCGGGTGGATTTGATGTATTTTTCGATTCAGCCCAATTTGATGAAAATGGCCGCTATTGGTCGAGAAGGCACTTCCAGCACATACATAAGTGAGCCGTCACATATGGTCTTTGAATGTCAGTTTTACCTATCGATCTTATGGCTTTTTCTGGCGTAGTTTGACGTGCTGATTGCAACGGTACCATTGGATCGGGTGGATTTGATGAATTTTTCGATTCAGCCCAATTTGATGGAAATAGCCAATATTGACCGAAAATGCATTTTTACCGCATACATAAGTGAGCCGTCAAAAATGGTCTTTTGAATGTCATTTTTGTATATCGATTTTATGGCTTTTTCTGTCTTAGTTTGACGTGCTGATTGCAATGGTACCATTGGATCGGGTGGATTTGATGTATTTTCGATTCAGCCCAATTTGATGAAAATAGACGTTATTGGTTGAGAAGGCACTTCCAGCACATACATTAGTGAGCCATCTAAAATGGTCTTTTGAATGTCATATTTACCTATCGATTTTATGGCTTTATCTGGCGTAGTTTGACGTGCTGATTGCAACGGTACCATTGGATCGGGTGGATTTGATGTATTTTTCGATTCAGCCCAATTTGATGGAAATAGCCAATATTGACCGAAAATGCATTTTTACCGCATACATAAGTGAGCCGTCAAAAATGGTCTTTTGAATGTCATTTTTACCTATCGATTTTATGGCTTTTTCTGGCGTAGTTTGACGTGCTGATTGCAACGGTACCATTGGATCGGGTGGATTTGATGTATTTTTCGATTCAGCCCAATTTGATGGAAATAGCCAATATTGGTTGAGAAGGCACTTCCAGCACATACATAAGTGAGCCGTCAGAAATGGTCTTTTGAATGTCATTTTTACCCATCGATTTTATGGCTTTTTCTGGCGTAGTTATACGTGCTGATTGCAACGGTACCATTGGATCGGGTGGATTTGATGTATTTTTCAATTCAGCCCAATTTGATGGAAATAGCCGCAATTGGTCGAGAAGGGACTTCCAGCACATACATAAGTGAGCCGTCAAAAATGGTGTTTTGAATGTCATTTTTACCTATCGATTTTATGGCTTTTTCTGGCGTGGTTTGACGTGCTGATTGCAACGGTACCATTGGATTGGGAGGATTTGATGTATTTTTCGATTCAGCCCAATTTGATGAAAATAGCCGCTATTGGTCGAGAAAGGACTTCCAGCACATACATAAGTGAGCTGTCAAAAATGGTCTTTTGAATGTCATTTCTACCTATCGATTTTATGGCTTTTTCTGGCGTAGTTTGACGTGCTGATTGCAACGGTACCATTGGATCGGGTGGATTTGATGTATTTTTCGATTCAGCCCAATTTGATGGAAATAGCCGCTATTGTTCGAAAAAGGCACTTCCTTCACATACATAAATGAGCCGTCAAAAATGGTCTTTTGAATGTCATTTTTACCTATCGATTTTATGGCTTTTTCTTGCGTAGTTTGACGTGCTGATTGCAACAGTACCATTGGATCGGGTGGATTTGATGTATTTTTCGATTCAGCCCAATTTGATGGAAATAGCCAATATTGGTTGAGAAGGCACTTCCAGCACATACATAAGTGAGCTGTCAGAAATGGTCTTTTGAATGTCATTTTTACCTATCGATTTTATGTCTTTATCTGGCTTAGTTTGAGGTGCTGATTGCAATGGTACCATTGGATCAGGTGAATTTGATGTATTTTTCGATTCAGCCCAAATTAATGAAAATAGCCGCTATTGGTTGAGAAAGCACTTCCAGCACATACATAAGTGAGCCGTCAGAAATGGTCTTCTGAATGTCATTTTTACCTATCGATTTTATGGCTTTTCCTGGCGTAGTTTGACGTGCTGATTGCAACGGTACCATTGGATCGGGTGGATTTGATGTATTTTTCGATTCAGCCCAATTTGATGAAAATGGCCGCTATTGGTCGAGAAGGCACTTCCAGCACATACATAAGTGAGTCGTCACATATGGTCTTTTGAATGTCATTTTTACCTATCGATTTTATGGCTTTTTCTGGCATAGTTTGACGTGCTGATTGCAACGGTACCATTGGATCGGGTGGATTTGATGTATTTTTCGATTCAGCCCAATTTGATGGAAATAGCCAGTATTGACCGAAAATGCATTTTTACCGCATACATCAGTGAGCCGTCAAAAATGGTCTTTTGAATGTCATTTTTACCTATCGATTTTATGGCTTTTTCTGGCGTAGTTTGACTTGCTGATTGCAACGGTACCATTGGATAGGGTGGATTTGATGTATTTTTCGATTCAGCCAAATTTGATGGAAATAGCCAATATTGGTCGAGAAGGCACTTCCAGCACATACATAAATGAGGTGTCAATAATGGTCTTTTGAATGTCATTTTTACCTATCGATTTTATGGCTTTTTCTGGCGTAGTTATACGTGCTGATTGCAACGGTACCATTGGATCGGATGGATTTGATGTATTTTTCGATTCAGCTCAATTTGAAAGAAATAGCCAATATTGACCGAAAATGCATTTTTACCGCTTACATAAGTGAGCCGTCCAAAATGGTCTTTTGAATGTCATTTTTACCTATCGATTTTATGGCTTTTTCTGGCGTAGTTTGACGTGCTGATTGCAACGGTACCATTGGATCGGGTGGATTGGATGTATTTCTCGATTCAGCCAAGTTTGATGGAAATAGCCAATATTGGTCGAGAAGGCACTTCCAGCACATACATAAATGAGGCGTCAGAAATGGTCTTTTGAATGTCATTTTTACCTATCAATTTTATGGCTTTTTCTGGCGTAGTTATGCGTGCTGATTGCAACAGTACCATTGGATTGGGTGGATTTGATGTATTTTTCGATTCAGCCCAATTTGATGGAAATAGCCAATATTGACCGAAAATGCATTTTTACCGCATACATCAGTGAGCTGTCACAAATGGTCTTTTGAATGTCATTTTTACCTATCAATTTTATGGCTTTTTCCGGCGTAGTTTGACGTGCTGATTGCAACGGTACCATTGGATCGGGTGGATTGGATGTATTTTTCGATTCACCCAATTTGATGGAAATAGCCAATATTGGTCGAGAAGGCACTTCCAGCACATACATAAATGAGGCGTCAGAAATGGTGTTTTGAATGTCATTTTTACCTATCGATTTTATGGCTTTTTCTGGCGTAGTTATACGTGCTGATTGCAACGGTACCATTGGATCGGGTGGATTTGATGTATTTTTCGATTCAGCCCAATTTGATGGAAATAGCCAATATTGACCGAAAATGCATTTTTACCGCATATATAAGTGAGCCGTCAAAAATGGTCTTTTGAATGTCATTTTTACCTATCGATTTTATGGCTTTTTCTGGCGTAGTTTGACGTGCTGATTGCAACGGTACCATTGGATCGGGTGGATTTGATGTATTTTTCGATTCAGCCCAATTTGATGGAAATAGCCAATATTGACGGGAAATGCATTTTTACCGCATACATCAGTGAGCTGTCACAAATGGTCTTTTGAATGTCATTTTCACCTATCGATTTTATGGCTTTTTCTGGCGTAGTTTAACGTGCTGATTGCAACGGTACCATTGGATAGGGTGGATTTGATGTATTTTTCAATTCAGCCCAATTTGATGAAAATGGCCGCTATTGGCCGTGAAGGCACTTCCAGCACATACATAAGTGAGCTGTCACATATGGTCTTTTGAATGTCATTTTTACCAATCGATTTTATGGTTTTTCTGGCGTATTTTGACGTGCTGATTGCAACGGTACCATTGGATCGGATGGATTTGATGTATTTTTCGATTAAGCCCAATTTGATGGAAATAGCCAATATTGACGGAAAATGCATTTTTCCGCATACATAAGTGAGCCGTCAAAAATGGTCTTTTGAATGTCATTTTTACCTATCGATTTTATGGCTTTTTCTGGCATAGTTTGACGTGCTTATTGCAACGGTACCATTGGATCGGGTGGATTGGATGTATTTTTTGATTCAGCCAAATTTGATGGAAATAGCCGATATTGGTCGAGAAGGCACTTCCAGCACATACATAAGTGAGGCGTCAGAAATGGTCTTTTGAATGTCATTTTTACCTATCGATTTTATGGCTTTTTTTGGCATAGTTTGACGTGCTGATTGCAACGGTACCATTGGATCGGGTGGATTTGATGTATTTTTCGATTCAGCCCAATTTCATGGAAATAGCCAATATCGACCAAAAATGCATTTTTACCGCATACATAAGTGAGCCGTCACAAATGGTCCTTTGAATGTCATTTTTTCCTATCGATTTTATGGCTTTTTCTGGCGTAGTTTGACGTGCTGATTGCAACGGTACCATTGGATAGGGTCGATTTGATGTATTTTTCGATTCAGCCCAATTTGATGAAAATAGCCGCTATTGGTTGAGAAGGCACTTCCAGCACATACATAAGTGAGCCGTCAAAAATGGTCTTTCGAATGTCAGTTTTACCTATCAATTTTATGGCTTTTTCTGCCGTAGTTTGACGTGCTGATTGCAACGGTACCATTGGATCGGGTGGATTGGATGTATTTTTCGATTCAGCCCAATTTGATGGAAATAGCCAATATTGACCAAAAATGCATTTTCACCGCATAAATAAGTGAGCCGTCACAAATGGTCTTTTGAATGTCATTTTTACCTATCGATTGTATGGCTTTTTCTGGCGTAGTTTGACGTGCTGATTGCAACGGTACCATTGGATCGGGTGGATTTGATGTATTTTTCGATTCAGCCCAATTTGATGGAAATAGCCAATATTGACCAAAAATGCATTTCCACCGCATACATAAGTGAGCCGTCACAAATGGTCTTTTGAATGTCATTTTTACCTATCGATTTTATGGCTTTTTCTGGCGTAGTTTGACGTGCTGATATCAACAGTACCATTGGATCGGGTGGATTTGATGTATTTTTCGAATCAGCCCAATTTGTTTGAAATAGCCGCTATTGGTTGAGAAGGCACTTCCAGCACATACATAAGTGAGTCGTCACATATGGTCTTTTGAATGTCATTTTTACCTATCGATTTTATGGCTTTATCTGGCGTAGTTAGACGTGCTGATTGCAACGGTACCATTGGATCGGGTGGATTTGATGTATTTTTCGATTCAGCCCAATTTGATGGAAATAGCCAATATTGACCGAAAATGCATTTTTACTGCATACATAAGTGAGACGTCAAAAATGGTCTTTTGAATGTCAATTTTACCTATCGATTTTATGGCTTTTTCTGGCGTAGTTTGACGTGCTGATTGCAAAGGTACCATTGGATCGGGTGGATTTGATGTATTTTTCGATTCAGCCCAATTTGATGGAAATAGCCGCTATTGGTGGAGAGGGCACTTCCAGCACATACATAAGTGAGCCGTCAAAAATGGTCTTTTGAATGTCATTTCTACCTATCGATTTTATGGTTTTTTCTGGCGTATTTGACGTGCTGATTGCAACGGTACCATTGGATCGGGTGGATTTGATGTATTTTTCGATTCAGCCCAATTTGATTAAAATAGCCGCTATTGATCGAGAAGGCACTTCCAGCACATACATAGGTGAGCCGTCACAAATGGTCTTTTGAATGTCATTTTTACCTATCGATTTTATGTCTTTTTCTGGCGTAATTTGACGTGCTGATTTCAACGGTACCATTGGATCGGGTGGATTTGATGTATTTTTTGATTCAGCCCAATTTGATGGAAATAGCCAATATTGACTGAAGATGCATTTTTACCGCATACATAAGTGAGACGTCACAAATGGTCTTTTGAATGTCATTTTTACCTATCGATTTTATGGCTTTTTCTGGCGTAGTTTGACGTGCTGATTGCAACGGTACCATTGGATCGGGTGGATTTGATGTATTTTTCGATTCAGCCCAATTTGTTTGAAATAGCCGCTATTGGTCGAGAAGGCACTTCCAGCACAAACATAAGTGAGCCGTCAAAAATGGTCTTTTGAATGTCATTTTTACCTATTGATTATATGGCTTTATCTGGCGTAGTTTGACGTGTTGATTGCAACGGTACCATTGGATCGGGTGGATTTGATGTATTTTTCGATTCAGCCCAATTTGATGGAAATAGCCAATATTGACCGAAAATGCATTTTCACCGCATACATAAGTGAGCCGTCACAAATGGTCTTTTGAATGTCATTTTTACCTATCGATTTTATGGCTTTTTCTGGCGTAGTTTAACGTGCTGATTGCAACAGTACCATTGGATAGGGTGGATTTGATGTATTTTTCAATTCAGCCCAATTTGATGAAAATACCCACTATTGATCGAGAAGGCACTTCCAGCACATACATAAGTTAGCCGTCAAAAATGGTCTTTTGAATGTCATTTTTACCTATCGATTTTATGTCTTTTTCTGGCGTAATTTGACGTGCTGATTTCAACGGTACCATTGGATCGGGTGGATTTGATGTATTTTTTGATTCAGCCCAATTTGATAAAAATAGCCAATATTGACTGAAGATGCATTTTTACCGCATACATAAGTGAGCCGTCCAAAATAGTCTTTTGAATGTCATTTTTACCTATCGATTTTATGGCTTTTTCTGGCGTAGTTTGACGTGCTGATTGCAACGGTACCATTGGATCGGGTGGATTTGATGTATTTTTCGATTCAGCCCAATTTGTTTGAAATAGCCGCTATTGGTTGAGGAGGCACTTCCAGCACATACATAAGTGAGCCGTCAAAAATGGTCTTTTGAATGTCATTTCTACCTATCGATTTTATGGTTTTTTCTTGCGTATTTGACGTGCTGATTGCAACGGTACCATTGGATCGGGTGGATTTGATGTATTTTTCGATTCAGCCCAATTTGATTAAAATAGCCGCTATTGATCGAGAAGGCACTTCCAGCACATACATAGGTGAGCCGTCACAAATGGTCTTTTGAATGTCATTTTTACCTATCGATTTTATGTCTTTTTCTGGCGTAATTTGACGTGCTGATTTCAACGGTACCATTGGATCGGGTGGATTTGATGTATTTTTTGATTCAGCCCAATTTGATGGAAATAGCCAATATTGACTGAAGATGCATTTTTACCGCATACATAAGTGAGACGTCACAAATGGTCTTTTGAATGTCATTTTTACCTATCGATTTTATGGCTTTTTCTGGCGTAGTTTGACGTGCTGATTGCAACGGTACCATTGGATCGGGTGGATTTGATGTATTTTTCGATTCAGCCCAATTTGTTTGAAATAGCCGCTATTGGTCGAGAAGGCACTTCCAGCACAAACATAAGTGAGCCGTCAAAAATGGTCTTTTGAATGTCATTTTTACCTATCGATTATATGGCTTTATCTGGCGTAGTTTGACGTGTTGATTGCAACGGTACCATTGGATCGGGTGGATTTGATGTATTTTTCGATTCAGCCCAATTTGATGGAAATAGCCAATATTGACCGAAAATGCATTTTCACCGAACATAAGTGAGCCGTCACAAATGGTCTTTTGAATGTCATTTTTACCTATCGATTTTATGGCTTTTTCTGGCGTAGTTTAACGTGCTGATTGCAACAGTACCATTGGATAGGGTGGATTTGATGTATTTTTCAATTCAGCCCAATTTGATGAAAATACCCACTATTGATCGAGAAGGCACTTCCAGCACATACATAAGTTAGCCGTCAAAAATGGTCTTTTGAATGTCATTTTTACCTATCGATTTTATGGCTTTTTCTTTCGTAGTTTGACGTGCTGATTGCAACGGTACCATTGGATCGGGTGGATTTGATGTATTTTTCGATTCAGCCCAATTTGTTTGAAATAGCCGCTATTGGTTGAGAAGGCACTTCCAGCACATACATAAGTGAGCCGTCAGAAATGGTGTTTTGAATGTCATTTTTACCTATCGATTTTATGGCTTTTTCTGGCGTAGTTTGACGCGCTGATTGCAATGGTACCATTGGATCGGGTGGATTTGATGTATTTTTCGATTCAGCCCAATTTGATGGAAATAGCCAATATTGACCAAAAATGCATTTTTACTGCATACATAAGTGAGCCGTCAAAAATGGTCTTTTGAATGTCATTTTTACCTATCGATTTTATGGCTTTTTCTGGCGTAGTTTGACGTGCTGATTGCAACGGTACCATTGGATAGGGTCGATTTGATGTATTTTTCGATTCAGCCCAATTTGATTAAAATAGCCGCTATTGGTTGAGAAAGCACTTGCAGCACATACATAAGTGAGCCGTCAAAAATTGTCTTTTGAATGTCATTTTTACCTATCGATTTTATGGCATTTTCTGGCGTAGTTTGACGTGCTGATTGCAACGGTACCATTGGATCGGTTTGATTTGATGTATTTTTTGATTCAGCCCAATTTGATGAAAATAGCCGCTATTGGTCGAGAAGGCGCTCCCAGCAAAAACATAAGTGAGCCATCACAAATGGTCTTTTAAATGTCATTTTTACCTATCGATTTTATGGCTTTATCTGGCTTAGTTTGACGTGCTGATTGCAATGGTACCATTGAATCGGGTGGATTCGATGTATTTTCGATTCAGCACAATTTGATGAAAATAGCCGCTATTGGTTGAGAAGGCAGTTCCAGCACATACATAAGTGAGCCGTCAAAAATGGTCTTTTGAATGTCATTTTTACCTATCGATTTTATGGCTTTTCCTGGCGTAGTTAGACGTGCTGATTGCAACGGTACCATTGGATCGGGTGGATTTGATGTATTTTTCGATTCAACCCAATTTGATGGAAATAGCCAATATTGACTGAAAATGCATTTTTACCGCATACATAAGTGAGACGTCACAAATGGTCTTTTGAATGTCATTTTTACCTATCGATTTTATGGCTTTTTCTGGCGTAGTTTGACGTGCTGATTGCAACGGTACCATTGGATCGGGTGGATTTGATGTATTTTTCGATTCAGCCCAATTTGATGGAAATAGCCGCTATTGGTGGAGAAGGCACTTCCAGCACATACATAAGTGAGCCGTCAAAAATGGTCTTTTGAATGTCATTTTTACCTATCGATTTTATGGCTTTTTCTGCCGTAGTTTGACGTGCTGATTGCAACGGTACCATTGGATCGGGTGGATTTGATGTATTTTTCGATTCAGCCCAATTTGATGAAAATAGCCATTATTGGTTGAGAAAGCACTTCCAGCACATACGTAAGTGAGCCGTCAAAAGTGGTCTTTTGAATGTCATTTTTACCCATCGATTTTATGGCTTTTTCTGGCGTAGTTTGACGCGCTGATTGCAATGGTACCATTGGATCGGGTGGATTTGATGTATTTTTCGATTCAGCCCAATTTGATGGAAATAGCCAATATTGACCAAAAATGCATTTTTACTGCATACATAAGTGAGCCGTCACAAATGGTCTTTTGAATGTCATTTTTACCTATCGATTTTATGGCTTTTTCTGGCGTAGTTTGACGTGCTGATTGCAACGGTACCATTGGATCGGGTGGATTTGATGTATTTTTCGATTCAGCCCAATTTGATGAAAATAGCCATTATTGGTTGAGAAAGCACTTCCAGCACATACGTAAGTGAGCCGTCAAAAGTGCTCTTTTGAATGTCATTTTTACCGATCGATTTTATGGCTTTATCTGGTGTAGTTTGACGCGCTGATTGCAATGGTACCATTGGATCGGGTGGATTTGATGTATTTTTCGATTCAGCCCAATTTGATGGAAATAGCCAATATTGACCAAAAATGCATTTTTACTGCATACATAAGTGAGCCGTCACAAATGGTCTTTTGAATGTCATTTTTACCTATCGATTTTATGGCTTTTTCTGGCGTAGTTTGACGTGCTGATTGCAACGGTACCATTGGATCGGGTGGATTTGATGTATTTTTCAATTCAGCCCAATTTGATGAAAATAGCCATTATTGGTCGAGAAGGCAGTTCCAGCACATACATAAGTGAGCCGTCAAAAATGGTCTTTTGAATGTCATTTTTACCTATCGATTTTATGGCTTTTTCTGGCGTAGTTTAACGTGCTGATTGCAACGGTACCATTGAATCGGGTGGATTTAATGTATTTTTCGATTCAGCCCAATTTGATGAAAGTAGCCGCTATTGGTCGAGAAAGCATTTCCTGCACATACATAAGTGAGCCGTCAAAAATTGTCTTTTGAATGTCATTTTTACCTATCGATTTTATGGCTTTTTCTGGCGTAGTTTGACGTGCTGATTGCAACGGCACCATTGGATCGGTTGGATTTGATGTATTTTTTGATTCATTCCAATTTGATGAAAATAGCCGCTATTGGTCGAGAAGGCGCTCCCAGCACATACATAAGTGAGCCATCACAAATGGTCTTTTGAATGTCATTTTTACCTATCGATTTTATGGCTTTATCTGGCTTAGTTTGACGTGCTGATTGCAATGGTACCATTGGATCGGGTGGATTCGATGTATTTTCGATTCAGCACAATTTGAGGAAAATAGCCGCTATTGGTTGAGAAGGCACTTCCAGCACATACATAAGTGAGCCGTCAAAAATGGTCTTTTGAATGTCATTTTTACCGATCGATTTTATGGCTTTATCTGGTGTAGTTAGACGTGCTGATTGCAACGGTACCATTGGATCGGGTGGATTTGATGTATTTTTCGATTCAGCCCAATTTGATGGAAATAGCCAATATTGACCGAAAATGCATTTTTACCGCATACATAAGTGAGACGTCACAAATGGTCTTTTGAATGTCATTTTTACCTATCGATTTTATGGCTTTTTCTGGCGTAGTTTGACGTGCTGATTGCAACGGTACCATTGGATCGGGTGGATTTGATGTATTTTTCGATTCAGCCCAATTTGATGGAAATAGCCGCTATTGGTGGAGCAGGCACTTCCAGCACATACATAAGTGAGCCGTCACAAATGGTCTTTTGAATGTCATTTTTACCTATCGATTTTATGGCTTTTTCTGGCGTAGTTTGACGTGCTGATTGCAACAGTACCATTGGATCGGGTGGATTTGATGTATTTTTCGATTCAGCCCAATTTGATGAAAATAGCCATTATTGGTTGAGAAAGCACTTCCAGCACATACGTAAGTGAGCCGTCAAAAGTGGTCTTTTGAATGTCATTTTTACCCATCGATTTTATGGCTTTTTCTGGCGTAGTTTGACGCGCTGATTGCAATGGTACCATTGGATCGGGTGGATTTGATGTATTTTTCGATTCAGCCCAATTTGATGGAAATAGCCAATATTGACCAAAAATGCATTTTTACTGCATACATAAGTGAGCCGTCACAAATGGTCTTTTGAATGTCATTTTTACCTATCGATTTTATGGCTTTTTCTGGCGTAGTTTGACGTGCTGATTGCAACGGTACCATTGGATCGGGTGGATTTGATGTATTTTTCGATTCAGCCCAATTTGATGAAAATAGCCATTATAGGTCGAGAAGGCAGTTCCAGCGTATACATAAGTGAGCCGTCACAAATGGTCTTTTGAATGTCATTTTTACCTATCGATTTTATGGCTTTTTCTGGCGTAGTTTAACGTGCTGATTGCAACAGTACCATTGAATCGGGTGGATTTAATGTATTTTTTGATTCAGCCCAATTTGATGAAAATAGCCGCTATTGGTCGAGAAAGCATTTCCTGCACATACATAAGTGAGCCATCACAAATGGTTTTTAAAATGTCATTTTTACCTATCGATTTTATGACTTTATCTGGCTTAGTTTGACATGCTGATTGCAATGGTACCATTGGATCGGGAAGATTCGATGGGTTTTCGATTCAGCACAATTTGATGAAAATAGCCGCTATTAGTTGAGAAGGCACTTCCAGCACATACATAAGTGAGCCGTCAAAAATGGTCTTTTGAATGTCATTTTTACCTATCGATTTTATGGCTTTATCTGGCGTAGTTAGACGTGCTGATTGCAACGGTACCATTGGATCGGGTGGATTTGATGTATTTTTCGATTCAGCCCAATTTGATGGAAATAGCCAATATTGACCGAAAATGCATTTTTACCGCATACATAAGTGAGACGTCACAAATGGTCTTTTGAATGTCATTTTTACCTATCGATTTTATGGCTTTTTCTGGCGTACTTTGACGTGCTGATTGCAACGGTACCATTGGATCGGGTGGATTTGATGTATTTTTCGATTCAGCCCAATTTGGTGGAGAAGGCACTTCCAGCACATACATAAGTGAGCCGTCAAAAATGGTCTTTTGAATGTCATTTCTACCTATCGATTTTATGGTTTTTTCTGGCGTAATTTGACGTGCTGATTGCAACGGTACCATTGGATCGGGTGGATTTGATGTATTTTTCGATTCAGACCAATTTGATGAAAATAGCCGCTATTGATCGAGAAGGCACTTCCAGCACATACATAAGTGAGCCGTCAGAAATGGTCTTTTGAATGTCATTTTTACCTATCGATTTTATGTCTTTTTCTGGCGTAATTTGACGTGCTGATTTCAACGGTACCATTGGATCGGGTGGATTTGATGTATTTTTTGATTCAGCCCAATTTGATGGAAATAGCCACAATTGGTCGAGAAGGGACTTCCAGCACATACATAAGTGAGCCGTCAGAAATGGTCTTTTGAATGTCATTTTTACCCATCGATTTTATGGCTTTTTCTGGCCTAGTTTGACGTGCTGATTGCAACGGTACCATTGGATCGGATGGATTCGATGTATTTTTCGATTCAGCCCAATTTGATGGAAATAGCCAATATTGACCGAAAATTCATTTTTACTGCATACATAAGTGAGCCGTCACAAATGGTCTTTTGAATGTCATTTTTACCTATCGATTTTATGGCTTTTTCTGTCGTAGTTAAACGTGCTGATTGCAACGGTACCATTGGATCGGGTGGATTTGATGTATTTTTCGATTCAGCCCAATTTGATGAAAGTAGCTGCTATTGGTCGAGAAAGCATTTCCTGCACATACATAAGTGAGCTGTCAAAAATGGTCTTTTGAATGTCATTTTTACCTATCGATTTTATGGCTTTTTCTGGCGTAGTTTGACGTGCTAATTGCAACGGTACCATTAGATCGGGTGGATTTGATGTATTTTTCGATTCAGCCTGATTTGATGAAAATAGCCGCTATTGTTCGAGAAGGTGCTTCCAGCAAAAACATAAGTGAGCCATCACAAATGGTCTTTTGAATGTCATTTTTACCTATCGATTTTATGGCTTTATCTGGCTTAGTTTGATGTGCTGATTGCAATGGTACCATTGGATTGGGTGGATTTGATGTATTTTTCGATTCAGCCCAATTTGATGAAAGTAGCTGCTATTGGTCGAGAAAGCATTTCCTGCACATACATAAGTGAGCTGTCAAAAATGGTCTTTTGAATGTCATTTTTACCTATCGATTTTATGGCTTTTTCTGGCGTAGTTTGACGTGCTGATTGCAACCGTACCATTACATCGGGTGGATTTGATGTATTTTTCGATTCAGCCTAATTTGATGAAAATAGCCGCTATTGGTCGAGAAGGTGCTTCCAGCAAAAACATAAGTGAGCCATCACAAATGGTCTTTTGAATGTCATTTTTACCTATCGATTTTATGGCTTTATCTGGCTTAGTTTGATGTGCTGATTGCAATGGTACCATTGGATCGGGTGGATTTGATGTATTTTTCGATTCAGCCCAATTTGATGGAAGTAGCCAATATTGACCGAAAATGCATTTTTACCGCATACATAAGTGAGACGACAAAAATGGTGTTTTGAATGTCATTTTTACCTATAGATTTCATGATTTTTCTGGCGTAGTATGACGTGCTGATTGCAACGGTACCATTGGATCGGGTGGATTTGATGTATTTTTCGATTCAGCCCAATTTGATGGAAATAGCCAATATTGACCGAAAATGCATTTTCACTGCATACATAAGTGAGCCGTCACAAATGGTCTTTTGAATGTCATTTTTACCTATCGATTTTATGGCTTTTTCTGGCGTAGTTTGACGTGCTGATTGCAACGGTACCATTGGATCGGGTGTATTTGATGTATTTTTCGATTCAGCCCAATTTGTTTGAAATAGCCGCTATTGGTTGAGAAGGCACTTCCAGCACATACATAAGTGAGCCGTCAGAAATGGTGTTTTGAATGTCATTTTTACCTATCGATTTTATGGCTTTATTTGGCGTAGTTAGACGTGCTGATTGCAACGGTACCATTGGATCGGGTGGATTTGATGTATTTTTCGATTCAGACCAATTTGATGGAAATAGCCAATATTGACCGAAAATGCATTTTTACCGCATACATAAGTGAGACGTCAAAAATGGTCTTTTGAATGTCATTTTTACCTATCGATTTTATGTCTTTTTCTGGCGTAGTTTGACGTGCTGATTGCAACGGTACCATTGGATCGAGTGGATTTGATGTATTTTTCGATTCAGCCCAATTTGATGGAAATAGCCGCTATTGGTGGAGAAGGCACTTCCAGCACATACATAAGTGAGCCATCAAAGATGGTCTTTTGAATGTCATTTCTACCTATCGATTTTATGGTTTTTTCTGGCGTAATTTGACGTGCTGATTGCAACGGTACCATTGGATCGGGTGGATTTGATGAATTTTTCGATTCAGCCCAGTTTGATGAAAATAGCCGCTATTGATCGAGATGGCACTTCCTGCACATACATAAGTGAGCCGTCAGAAATGGTCTTTTGAATGTCATTTTTACCTATCGATTTTATGTCTTTTTCAGGCGTAATTTGACGTGCTGATTCCAACGGTACCATTGGATCGGGTGGATTTGATGTATTTTTTGATTCAGCCCAATTTGATGGAAATAGCCAATATTGACTGAAGATGCATTTTTACCGCATACATAAGTGAGCCGTCACAAATGGTCTTTTGAATGTCATTTTTACCTATCGATTTTATGGCTTTTTCTGGCGTAGTTTGACGTGCTGATTGCAACGGTACCATTGGATCGGGTGGATTTGATGTATTTTTCGATTCAGCCCAATTTGATTAAAATAGCCGCTATTGGTTGAGAAAGCACTTGCAGCACATACATAAGTGAGACATCAAAAATGGTCTTTCGGATGTCAGTTTTACCTATCGATTTTATGGCTTTTTCTGCCGTAGTTTGACGTGTTGATTGCAACGGTACCATTGGATCGGGTGGATTTGATGTATTTTTCGATTCAGCCCAATTTGATGGAAATAGCCAATATTGACCGAAAATGCATTTTCACCGCATACATAAGTGAGCCGTCACAAATGGTCTTTTGAATGTCATTTTTACCTATCGATTTTATGGCTTTTTCTGGCGTAGTTTGACGTGCTGATTGCAACGGTACCATTGGATCGGGTGGATTTGATGTATTTTTCGATTCAGCCCAATTTGTTTGAAATAGCCGCTATTGGTTGAGAAGGCACTTCCAGCACATACATAAGTGAGCCGTCAAAAATGGTCTTTTGAATGTCATTTTTACCTATCGATTATATGGCTTTATCTGGCGTAGTTTGACGTGCTGATTGCAACAGTACCATTGGATCAGGTGGATTTGATGTATTTTTCGATTCAGCCCAATTTGATGGAAATAGCCAATAATGTCTGAAAATGCATTTTTACTGCATACATAAGTGAGCCGTCAAAAATGGTCTTTTGAATGTCATTTTTACCTATCGATTTTATGGCTTTTTCTGGCTTAGTTTGACGTGCTGATTGCAACGGTACCATTGGATCGGGTGGATTTGATGTATTTTTCGATTGAGCCCAATTTGATGAAAATACCCACTATTGATCGAGAAGGCACTTCCAGCACATACATAAGTGAGCCGTCAAAAATGGTCTTTTGAATGTCATTTTTACCTATCGATTTTATGTCTTTTTCTGGCGTAGTTTGACGTGCTGATTTCAACGGTACCATTGGATCGGGTGGATTTGATGTATTTTTTGATTCAGCCCAATTTGATGGAAATAGCCAATATTGACTGAAGATGCATTTTTACCGCATACATAAGTGAGCCGTCAAAAATGGTCTTTTGAATGTCATTTTTACCTATCGATTTTATGGCTTTTTCTGGCGTAGTTTGACGTGCTGATTGCAACGGTACCATTGGATCGGGTGGATTTGATGTATTTTTCGATTCAGCCCAATTTGATGAAAATAGCCATTATTGGTTGAGAAAGCACTTCCAGCACATACGTAAGTGAGCCGTCAAAAGTGGTCTTTTGAATGTCATTTTTACCTATCGATTTTATGGCTTTTTCTGTTGTAGTTTGACGCGCTGATTGCAATGGTACCATTGGATCGGGTGGATTTGATGTATTTTTCGATTCAGCCCAATTTGATGGAAATAGCCAATATTGACCAAAAATTCATTTTTACTGCATACATAAGTGAGCCGTCACAAATGGTCTTTTGAATGTCATTTTTACCTATCGATTTTATGGCTTTTTCTGGCGTAGTTTGACGTGCTGATTGCAACGGTACCATTGGATCGGGTGGATTTGATGTATTTTTCGATTCAGCCCAATTTGAGGGAAATAGCCAATATTGACTGAAAATGCATTTTTACTGCATACATAAGTGAGCCGTCAAAAATGGTCTTTTGAATGTCATTTTTACCTATCGATTTTATGGCTTTTTCTGGCGTAGTTTGACGTGCTGATTGCAACGGTACCATTGGATCGGGTGGATATCATCTATTTTCGATACAGCCCAATTCGATGGAAATGGCCAATATTGACTGAAAATGGCACTTTCAGCACATACATGAGTGTGCTGTCAAAATTGGTCTTTTGAATGTCATTTTTACCTATCGATTTTATGGCTTTTTCTTGCGTAGATTGACGTGCTGATTGCAACGGTACCATTGGATTGGGTGGATTTGATGTATTTCTCGATTCAGCCCAATTTGATGAAAATAGCTGCTATTGGTCGAGAAGGCACTTCCAGCACATACATAAGTGAGCCGTCAAAAATGGTCTTTTGAATGTCATTTTTACCTATCAATTTTATGGCTTTTTCTGCCGTAGTTTGACGTGCTGATTGCAACGGTACCATTGGATCGGGTGGATTTGATGTATTTTTCGATTCAGCCTAATTTGATGGAAATAGCCAATATTGACCAAAAATGCATTTTTACTGCATACGTAAGTGAGCCGTCAAAAATGGTGTTTTGAATGTCATTTTTACCTATTGATTTTATGGCTTTTTCTGGCGTAGTTTGACGTGCTGATTACAACGGTACCATTGGATCGGGTGGATTTGATGTATTTTTCGATTCAGCCCAATTTGTTGGAAATAGCAAAAATTGACCAAAAATGCATTTTTACCGCATACATAAGTGAGCCGTCAAAAATGGTCTTTTGAATGTCATTTTTACCTATCGATTTTATGGCTTTTTCTGGCGTAGTTTGACGCGCTGATGGCAACAGTACCATTGGATCGGGTGGATTTGATGTATTTTTCGATTCAGCCCAATTTGATGGAAATAGCCAATATTGACCGAAAATGCATTTTCACCGCATACATAAGTGAGCCGTCACAAATGGTCTTTTGAATGTCATTTTTACCTATCGATTTTATGGCTTTTTCTGGCGTAGTTTGACGTGCTGATTGCAACGGTACCATTGGATCGGGTGGATATCATCTATTTTCGATACAGCCCAATTCGATGGAAATGGCCAATATTGACTGAAAATGGCACTTTCAGCACATACATGAGTGCGCTGTCAAAATTGGTCTTTTGAATGTCATTTTTACCTATCGATTTTATGGCTTTTTCTGGCGTAGTTTGACGTGCTGATTGCAACAGTACCATTGGATCGGGTGGATTTGATGTTTTTCTCGATTCAGCCTAATTTGATTAAAATAGCTGCTATTGGTCGAGAAGGCACTTCCAGCACATACATAAGTGAGCCGTCAAAAATATTCTTTTGAATGTCATTTTTACCTATCGATTTTATGGCTTTTTTTGGCGTAGTTTGACGTGCTGATTGCAATGGTACCATTGGATCGGGTGGATTTGATGTATTTTTCGATTCAGCCCAATTTGATGGAAATACCCAATATTGACCGAAAATTCATTTTTACCGCATACATAAGTGAGCCGTCAAAAATGGTCTTTTGAATGTCATTCTTACCCATCGATTTTATGGCTTTTTCTGGCGTAGTTTGACGTGCTGATTGCAACGGTACCATTGGATCGGGTGGATTTGATGTATTTTTCGATTCAGCCCAATTTGATGGAAATAGCCAATATTGACCGAAAATTCATTTTTACTGCATACATAAGTGAGCCGTCAAAAATGGTCTTTTGAATGTCTTTTTTACCTATTGATTTTATGGCTTTTTCTGGCGTAGTTTGACGTGCTGATTGCAACGGTACCATTGGATCGGGTGGATATGATGTATTTTCGATACAGCCCAATTTGATGGAAATGGCCAATTTTGACTGAAAATGGCACTATCAGCACATACATGAATTCGCCGTCAAAAATGGTCTTTTGAATGTCATTTTTACCTATCGATTTTATGGCTTTTTCTGGCGTAGTTTGACGTGCTGATTGCAACGCTACCATTGGATCAGGTGGATTTGATGTATTTTTCGATTCAGCCCAATTTGATGGAAATACCCAATATTGACCAAAAATTTTTTTTTACCGCATACATAAGTGAGCCGTCAAAAATGGTGTTTTGAATGTCATTTTTACCTATCGATTTTATGGCTTTTTCTGGCGTAGTTTGACGTGCTGATTGCAACAGTACCATTGGATCGGGTGGATTTGATGTATTTCTCGATTCAGCCCAATTTGATTAAAATAGCTGCTATTGGTCGAGAAGGCACTTCAAGCACATACATAAGTGAGCCGTCAAAAATATTCTTTCGAATGTCATTTTTACCTATCGATTTTATGGCTTTTTCTGGCGTAGTTTGACGTGCTGATTGCAACGGTACCATTGGATCGGGTGGATTTGATGTATTTTTCGATTCAGCCCAATTTGATGGAAATACCCAATATTGACCGAAAATTCATTTTTACCGCATACATAAGTGAGCCGTCAAAAATGGTCTTTTGAATGTCATTCTTACCTATCGATTTTATGGCTTTTTCTGGCGTAGTTTGACGTGCTGATTGCAACGGTACCATTGGATCGGGTGGATTTGATGTATTTTTCGATTCAGCCCAATTTGATGGAAATAGCCAATATTGACCGAAAATTCATTTTTACTGCATACATAAGTGAGCCGTCAAAAATGGTCTTTTGAATGTCATTTTTACCTATTGATTTTATGGCTTTTTCTGGCGTAGTTTGACGTGCTGATTGCAACGGTACCATTGGATCGGGTGGATATGATGTATTTTCGATACAGCCCAATTTGATGGAAATGGCCAATTTTGACTGAAAATGGCACTATCAGCACATACATGAATTCGCCGTCAAAAATGGTCTTTTGAATGTCATTTTTACCTATCGATTTTATGGCTTTTTCTGGCGTAGTTTGACGTGCTGATTGCAACGGTACCATTGGATCAGGTGGATTTGATGTATTTTTCGATTCAGCCCAATTTGATGGAAATACCCAATTTTGACCAAAAATTTTTTTTTACCGCATACATAAGTGAGCCGTCAGAAATGGTGTTTTGAATGTCATTTTTACCTATCGATTTTATGGCTTTTTCTGGCGTAGTTTGACGTGCTGATTACAACGGTACCATTGGATCGGGTGGATTTGATGTATTTTTCGATTCAGCCCAATTTGTTAAAATAGCAAAAATTGACCAAAAATTCATTTTTACAGCATACATAAGTGAGCCGTCAAAAATGGTCTTTTGAATGTCATTTTTACCTATCGATTTTATGGCTTTTTCTGGCGTAGTTTGACGTGCTGATTGCAACGGTACCATTGGATCGGGTGGATTTGATGTATTTTTCGATTCAGCCCAATTTGAGGGAAATAGCCAATATTGACAAAAAATGCATTTTTACGGCATACATAAGTGAGCCGTCAAAAATGGTCTTTTGAATGTCATTTTTACCTATCGATTTTATGGCTTTTTTTGGCGTAGTTTGACCTGCTGATTACAACAGTACCTTTGGATCGGGTGGATTTGATGTATTTTTTGATTCAGCCCAATTTGTTGGAAATAGCAAAAATTGACCAAAAATGCATTTTTACCGCATACATAAGTGAGCCGTCAAAAATGGTCTTTTGAATGTCATTTTTACCTATCAATTTTATGGCTTTTTCTGCCGTAGTTTGACGTGCTGATTGCAACGGTACCATTGGATCGGGTGGATTTGATGTATTTTTCGATTCAGCCCAATTTGATGGAAATAGCCAATATTGACCAAAAATGCATTTTTACTGCATACATAAGTGAGCAGTCAAAAATGGTGTTTTGAATGTCATTTTTACCTATTGATTTTATGGCTTTTTCTTGCGTAGTGTGACGTGCTGATTACAACGGTACCATTGGATCGGGTGGATTTGATGTATTTTTCGATTCAGCCCAATTTGTTGGAAATAGCAAAAATTGACCAAAAATGCATTTTTACCGCATACATAAGTGAGCCGTCAGAAATGGTCTTTTGAATGTCATTTTTACCTATCGATTTTATGGCTTTTTCTGGCGTAGTTTGACGTGCTGATTGCAACAGTACCATTGGATCGGGTGGATTTGATGTATTTTTCGATTCAGCCCAATTTGATGGAAATAGCCAATATTGACCGAAAATTCATTTTTACCGCATACATAAGTGAGCCGTCAAAAATGGTCTTTTGAATGTCATTTTTACCTAACGATTTTATGGCCTTTCTGGCGTAGTTTGACGTGCTGATTGCAACGGTACCATTGGATCGGGTGGATATGATGTATTTTCGATACAGCCCAATTTGATGGAAATGGCCAATATTGACTGAAAATGGCACTATCAGCACATACATGAATTCGCCGTCAAAAATATTCTTTTGAATGTCATTTTTACCTATCGATTTTATGGCTTTTTATGGCGTAGTTTGACGTGCTGATTGCAACGGTACCATTGGATCGGGTGGATTTGATGTATTTTTCGATTCAGCCCAATTTGATGGAAATACCCAATATTGACCGAAAATTCATTTTTACCGCTTACATAAGTGAGCCGTCAAAAATGGTCTTTTGAATGTCATTCTTACCTATCGATTTTATGGCTTTTTCTGGCGTAGTTTGACGTGCTGATTGCAACGGTACCATTGGATCGGTTGGATTTGATGTATTTTTCGATTCAGCCCAATTTGATGGAAATAGCCAATATTGACCGAAAATTCATTTTTACTGCATACATAAGTGAGCCGTCAAAAATGGTCTTTTGAATGTCATTTTTACCTATCGATTTTATGGCTTTTTCTGGCGTAGTTTGACGTGCTGATTGCAACGGTACCATTGGATCGGGTGGATATGATGTATTTTCGATACAGCCCAATTTGGTGGAAATGGCCAATTTTGACTGAAAATGGCACTATCAGCACATACATGAATTCGCCGTCAAAAATGGTCCTTTGAATGTCATTCTTACCTATCGATTTTATGGCTTTTTCTGGCGTAGTTTGACGTGCTGATTGCAACGGTACCATTGGATCGGGTGGATTTGATGTATTTTTCGATTCAGCCCAATTTGATGGAAATACCCAATATTGACCGAAAATTCATTTTTACCGCATACATAAGTGAGCCGTCAAAAATGGTCTTTTGAATGTCATTCTTACCTATCGATTTTATGGCTTTTTCTGGCGTAGTTTGACGTGCTGATTGCAACGGTACCATTGGATCGGTTGGATTTGATGTATTTTTGATTCAGCCCAATTTGATGGAAATAGCCAATATTGACCGAAAATTCATTTTTACTGCATACATAAGTGAGCCGTCAAAAATGGTCTTTTGAATGTCATTTTTACCTATCGATTTTATGGCTTTTTCTGGCGTAGTTTGACGTGCTGATTCAACGGTACCATTGGATCGGGTGGATATGATGTATTTTCGATACAGCCCAATTTGGTGGAAATGGCCAATTTTGACTGAAAATGGCACTATCAGCACATACATGAATTCGCCGTCAAAAATGGTCCTTTGAATGTCATTCTTACCTATCGATTTTATGGCTTTTTCTGGCGTAGTTTGACGTGCTGATTGCAACGGTACCATTGGATCGGGTGGATTTGATATATTTTTCGATTCAGCCCAATTTGATGGAAATACCCAATATTGACCAAAAATTTTTTTTTACCGCATACATAAGTGAGCCGTCAAAAATGGTGTTTTGAATGTCATTTTTACATATCGATTTTATGGCTTTTTCTGGCGTAGTTTGACGTGCTGATTACAACGGTACCATTGGATCGGGTGGATTTGATGTATTTTTCGATTCAGCCCAATTTGTTAAAATAGCAAAAATTGACCAAAAATTCATTTTTACAGCATACATAAGTGAGCCGTCACAAATGGTCTTTTGAATGTCATTTTCACCTATCGATTTTATGGCTTTTTCTGGCGTAGTTTGACGTGCTGATTGCAACGGTACCATTGGATCGGGTGGATTTGATGTATTTTTCGATTCAGCCCAATTTGAGGGAAATAGCCAATATTGACAAAAAATGCATTTTTACGGCATACATAAGTGAGCCGTCAAAAATGGTCTTTTGAATGTCATTTTTACCTATCGATTTTATGGCTTTTTTTGGCGTAGTTTGACCTGCTGATTACAACAGTACCTTTGGATCGGGTGGATTTGATGTATTTTTCGATTCAGCCCAATTTGTTGGAAATAGCAAAAATTGACCAAAAATGCATTTTTACCGCATACATAAGTGAGCCGTCAAAAATGGTCTTTTGAATGTCATTTTTACCTATCGATTTTATGGCTTTTTCTGGCGTAGTTTGATGTGCTGATTGCAACGGTACCATTGGATCAGGTGGCTTTGATGTATTTTTCAATTCAGCCCAATTTGATGGAAATAGCCAATATTGACTGAAAATGCATTTTTACTGCATACATAAGTGAGCCGTCAAAAATGGTTTTTTGAATGTCATTTTCACCTATCGATTTTATGGCTTTTTCTGGCGTAGTTTGACGTGCTGATTGCAACGGTACCATTGGATCGGGTGGATTTGATGTATTTTTCGATCCAGCCCAATTTGATGGAAATAACTGCTATTGGTCGAAAAGGCACTTCCAGCACATACATATGTGAGCCGTCACAAATGGTCTTTTGAATGTCATTTTACCTATCGATTTTATGGCTTTTTCTGGCGTAGTTTGACGTGCTGATTGCAACGGTACCATTCGATCAGGTGAATTTGATGTATTTTTCGATTCAGCCCAATTTGATGGAAATAGCCAATATTGACCAAAAATGCATTTTTACTGCATACATAAGTGAGCCGTCAAAAATGGTCTTTTGAATGTCATTTTTACCTATCGATTTTATGGCTTTTTCTTGCGTAGTTTGACGTGCTGATTGCAACGGTACCATTGGATTGGGTGGATTTGATGCATTTTCGATTCAGCCCAATTTGATGGAAATAGCCAATATTGACCGAAAATTCTTTTTTACCGCATACATAAGTGAGCCGTCAAAAATGGTCTTTTGAATGTCATTTTTACCTATCAATTTTATGTCTTTTTCGGGCATAGTGTACGTGCTGATTGCAACGGTACCATTCGATTGGGTGGATTTGATGTATTTCACGATTCAGCCTAATTTGATGGAAATAGCCAAAATATACCGAAAATTTTTTTTTACCTCATACATAAGTGAGCCGTCGCAAATGGTCTTTTGAATGTCATTTTTACCTATCGATTTTATGGCTTTTTCTGGCGTAGTTTGACGTGCTGATTGCAACAGTACCATTGTATCGGGTGGATTTGATGTATTTTTCGATTCAGCCCAATTCGATGGAAAAAGCCAATATTGACGAAAAATGCATTTTTACTGCATACATAAGTGAGCCGTCAAAAATGGTCTTTTGAATGTCATTTTTACCTATCGATTTTATGGCTTTGTTTGGAGTAGTTTGACGTGCTGATTTCAACGGTACCATTGGATCGGGTGAATTTGATGTATTTTTCAATTCAGTCCAATTTGGTGAAAATAGCCACTATTGGTCGAGAAGGCAATTCCAGCATATACATAAGTGAGCCGTCAAAAATGGTCTTTTGAATGTCATTTTTACCTATCGATTTTATGGCTTTTTCTGGCGTAGTTTGACGTGCTGATTGCAACGGTACCATTGGATCGGGTGGATTGGATGTATTTTTCGATTCAGCCCAATTTTATCGAAATAGCCGCTATTGGTTGAGAAGGCACTTCGACCACATACATAAGTGAGCCGTCACAAATGGTCTTTTGAATGTCATTTTTACCTATCGATTTCATGGCTTTTTCTGGCGTAGTTTGACGTGCTGATTGCAACAGTACCATTGTATTGGGTGGATTTGATGTATTTTTCGATTCAGCCCAATTTGATGGAAAAAGCCAATATTGACGAAAAATGCATTTTTACTGCATACATAAGTGAGCCGTCAAAAATGGTCTTTTGAATATCATTTTTACCTATCGATTTTATGGCTTTCTCTGGCGTAGTTTGACGTGCTGATTGCAACGGTACCATTGGATCGGTTGGATTTGATGTATTTTTCGATTCAGCCCAATTTGATGGAAATACCCAATATTGACCGAAAATGCATTTTTACCGCATACATAAGTGAGCCGTCAAAAATGGTCTATTGAATGTCATTTTTACCTATCGATTTCATGGCTTTTTCTGGCGTAGTTTGACGTGCTGATTGCAACAGTACCATTGGATTTGGTGAATTTGATGTATTTTTCGATTCAGCCCAATTTTATCGAAATAACCGCTATTGGTTGAGAAGGCACTTCCAGTACATACATAAGTGAGCCGTCAAAAATGGTCTTTTGAATGTCATTTTACCTATCGATTTTATGGCTTTTTCTAGCGTAGTTTGACGTGCTGATTGCAACGGTACCATTGGATCGGTTGGATTTGATGTATTTTTCGATTCAGCCAAATTCGATGGAAATTGCCAATATTGACCGAAAATGCATTTTTACCGCATACATAAGTGAGCCGTCAAAAATGGTCTATTGAATGTCATTTTTACCTATCGATTTTATGGCTTTTTCTGGCGTAGTTTGACGTGCTGATTGCAACAGTACCATTGGATTGGGTGGATTTGATGTATTTTTGATTCAGCCCAATTTGATGGAAATAGCCAAAATTGACCGAAAATTCATTTCTACTGCATACATAAGTGAGCCGTCAAAAATGGTCTTTTGAATGTCATTTTACCTATCGATTTTATGGCTTTTTCTGGCGTAGTTTGACGTGCTGATTGCAACGGTACCATTGGATCGGGTGGATTTGATGTATTTTTGATTCAGCACAATTTGATGAAAATAGCCAATATTGGTCGAGAAGGCACTTCCAGCACATACATTAGTGAGCTGTCACAAATGGTCTTTTGAATGTCATTTTACCTATCGATTTTATGGCTCTTTCTGTCGTAGTTTGACGTGCTGATTCCAACAGTACCATTGGATTGGGTGGATTTGATGTATTTTTGATTCAGCCCAATTTGATGGAAATAGCCAAAATTGACCGAAAATTCATTTCTACTGCATACATAAGTGAGCCGTCAAAAATGGTCTTTTGAATGTCATTTTACCTATCGATTTTATGGCTTTTTCTGGCGTAGTTTGACGTGCTGATTGCAACGGTACCATTGGATCGGGTGGATTTGATGTATTTTTGATTCAGCACAATTTGATGAAAATAGCCAATATTGGTCGAGAAGGCACTTCCAGCACATACATTAGTGAGCCGTCACAAATGGTCTTTTGAATGTCATTTTACCTATCGATTTTATGGCTCTTTCCGTCGTAGTTTGACGTGCTGATTCCAACGGTACCATTGTATCGGGTGGATTTGATGTATTTTTTGATTCAGCCCAATTTGATGGAAATAGCCAATATTGACCGAAAATGCATTTTTACCGCATACATAAATGAGCCGTCAAAAATGGTCTTTTGAATGTCATTTTTACCTATCAATTTTATGGCTTTTTCTGGCGTAGTTTGACGTGCTGATTGCAACGGTACCATTGGATCGGGTGGATTTGATGTATTTTTCGATTCAGCCCAATTTGAGGGAAATAGCCAATATTGACCAAAAATGCATTTTTACTGCATACGTAAGTGAGCCGTCAAAAATGGTGTTTTGAATGTCATTTTTACCTATTGATTTTATGGCTTTTTCTGGCGTAGTTTGACGTGCTGATTACAACGGTACCATTGGATCGGGTGGATTTGATGTATTTTTCGATTCAGCCCAATTTGTTGGAAATAGCAAAAATTGACCAAAAATGCATTTTTACCGCATACATAAGTGAGCCGTCAAAAATGGTCTTTTGAATGTCATTTTTACCTATCGATTTTATGGCCTTTTATGGCGTAGTTTGACGTGCTGATTGCAACGGTACCATTGGATTGGGTGGATTTGATGTATTTTTCGATTCAGCCCAATTTGATTGAAATAGCCAATATTGACCAAAAATGCATTTTTACCACATACATAAGTGAGCCGTCGCAAATGGTCTTTTGAATGTCATTTTTACCTATCGATTTTATGGCCTTTTATGGCGTAGTTTGACGTGCTGATTGTAACGATACCATTGGATTGGGTGGATTTGATGTATTTTTCGATTCAGCCGAATTTGATGGAAATAGCCAATATTGACAGAAAATGTATTTTTACCGCATACATAAGTGAGCCGTCAAAAATGGTCTTTTGAATGTCATTTTACCTATCGATTTTATGGCTTTCCCAGGCGTAGTTTGACGTGCTGATTGCAACGGTACCATTGGATCGGGTGGATTGGATGTATTTTCCGATTCAGCCCAATTTGATGGAAATAGCCAATATTGACCCAAAATGCATTTTTACTGCATACATAAGTGAGCCGTCAAAAATGGTCTTTTGAATGTCATTTTTACCTATCGATTGTATGGCTTTTTTCTTGCGTAGTTTGACGTGCTGATTGAAACGGTACCATTTGATCGGCTGCATTTGATATATTTTTCTATTTAGTCCAATTTTGCAATAGCTGCTATTAGTCGAGAAGTCACTTGCAGCACATATATAAGTGAGCCGTCAAAAATGGTCTTTTGAATGTCATTTTTACCTATCGATTTAATGACTATTTCTGGTGTAGTTTGACGTGCTGATTGCAACGGTATCATTGGATTAGGTTGATTTGATATAATTTCCTATTCAGCCCAATTTGATGGAAATAGCCACAATTGACCGAAAATGCATTTCAAGCACATATATAAGTTAGCAGTCAAAATGGTGTTTTTTGAATGATCACTTATTCCTATCGATTTTATTGCTTTTTCCGGCTTAGTCTTACTTCTGATTGCAATCGTACCACTGAATCGGGTGCATTTGATGTATTTTTCGATTTAGCCCCCCAAAATGAAAATAGCCACAATTGACCAAAAATGCATTTTTAGCACATACATGAGTAAGTCATCAAAAATGGTATTTTGAATGTCATTTTTACCTATCGATTTCAAGGCTTTTTCAGCAAGCCAAACTACGCCAGAAAAAGCCATAAAATCGATAAGTAAAAATGACATTCAAAATGCCATTTTTGACGACTCACATACGTATGTGCTGGAAGTGCATTCTCGAACAATAGCGGCTATTTCCATCAAATTGGGCTGAATCAAATGTATTACTACACCAGAAAAAGCCCTATATAATCGATAGGGAAAAATGACATTCAAAACACCCTTTTTGATGGGGTTACTTATATAGCTGCTAGAAATGCATTTTCGGTCAATCGTTGCTGTTTCCTTCAAATTGGGCTAAATAAATAAAAAAACTAAATCCAGCCGATTCAATGGTAGCATTGCAATAGCACGTCAAAGTACACTAGGAAATGCCATAGAATCAATTGGTAAAAATGACATCCAAAACACCATTTTTGATGGATCAGTTATGTACGTGATAGAAATTAATTTCGGTCAATTGTTGTTATTTCCATCAAATGGGTTAAATTGAAAAATACATCAAATATACCTGATCCAATGGTACCAATGCAATCATCATGTCAAACTACGCCAGAAAAAGGCATAACATCGATGAGTAAAAATGACATTCAAAATACCATTTTTGACAGCTAACTTATGTATGTGCTGAAAGTGCATTCTCGACCAATAGCGGCTATTTCCATCAAATTGGACTAAATAAAAAAAAAAACAATAAATCCACCCGATCAAATGGTACTATTGCAATGTGCACGTCAAACTACAGCAGGAATAGCCATAAGATCGATAGGTAAGAATGACATTCAAAACACCATTTTTGACAGCTTACTTATATATGTCCAAGAATTGCATTTTTGGTCAATGATGGCTATTTCTATTTTTTCCGGCTTAATTCAAAAAATACATCTAATGTAACCGATTTGATCGTACCATTGCAATCAGCACTCCAAACTATGCCCGGAAAAGCAATAAAATCGATAGGTAAAATGACATTCAAGACAACATTTTTGATGGCTCAATTATGTATGCGCTAGAAATGCATTTTCGGTCAATTTTGTCTATTTCCATCAAAATTGGTTGAATCAAAAATACATCAAATCCACCCAAATCCAAAGGTACCGTTGCAAACTGCACGTCAAACTACGCCAGAAAAAGCCATAAAATCGATAGGTAAAAATTACATTCCAAACACTATTTTTGACGGCTTAATTATGTATGTGCTAGAAACGCATTTTTGGTCAATTGTGGCTATTTCCAATCCTCGGGGCTAATCAAAAAATACATCAAATGCAGCCTATTCAATGGCACCATTGTAATTAGTACGTCAAACTGCGCCAGAAAAAGCCAGAAAATCGATAGGTAAAAATGACATCCAAAACACCAATTTTGACGGCTCACTTAAGTATGTGCTAGAAGTGCCTTCTCAACCAATAGCAGCTATTTCCATCAAATTGGGCTGAATCGAAAAATACATAAAATGCAGCCGATTCAATGGTACCATTGCAATCAGTACGTAAAACCATGCAACAAAAAGCCATAAAATTGATAGGTAAAATTACCATTATTTATAACTATCTTAGGTATGTGCTAAAAATGCTTTTTTCTGTCAATTTTGGCAATTTCCATCAAAATGGTCTACATTGAAAAACATATCAAATCAACCTGATCCAATGGCACCAATGTAATAAGCACGTCAGTACACGCTAGAAAAAGCCATAAAATCGATAGGTAAATATGACATTCAAAATACCATTTCAGACGGCTCACTTATGAATATGCTGAAAGTGCCTTCTCGACCGATAGCTGCTATTTCCATCGAATTGGGCTAAATTAGAAAACACATCAAATCCACCCGATACAATAGTACCGTTGCAATCAGGACGTCAAACTGCCCCACAAAAGGCCATTAAATCGATCGGTGAAAATGACATTCAAAACACCGTTGGCTATTTCCCTCCAATTAGGCTAAATAGAAAAATACATCAAATCCATCTGATCCAATGGTAAATTTCCATTTTTTGGGGTTAAATCAAAAAATACATCGAATGTAATTGATTCAATGCTACCATTGCAATCAGCAAGTCAAACTACGCCAAAAAAAGCCATGAAATCGATAGGTAAAATGACATTCAAAACACTAAATTTGAATAATTTACTTATGTATGTGCTAGATATGCATTTCTTGTCAATCGTGGTATTTCCTTCAAATTGAGCTAAATTGAAAAATACATCAAATTCACCCAATCCAATGGTACTTTTGCAATCAGCATGTCAAACTACGCCAGAAAAAGCTATAGAATCAATAGGTAAAAATGACATTCGAAGCACCATTCTTGATGGCTCATTCATGTATGTGCTGGAAGTGCCTTCTCGACCAATAGCGGCTATTTCAATCAAATTTGGCTTAATTGAAAAATACATCAAATCCCCCCAATCCAATGGTGCTGTTGCAATTAGCACGTCAAACCACGCAGGAAAAAGCCTTAAAATCAATGGGTAAAAACGATATTTAAAAGACCATTTGTAACGGCTCACTTATGTATGTGCTAGAAGGGCCTTCTCAACCAATAGCAGCTATTTCCATCAAATTGGGCTGAATAGAAAAATACATCAAATCCAACCGATCGAATGTTACTGTTGCAATCTGCACATCAAACTACGCCAGAAAAAGCCATAAAATCGATGGGTAAAAATGACATTCAAAAGACCATTTTTGATGGCTCACTTATGGATGGGCTAGAATGGCCTTCTCGACCAATAGTGGCAATTTCCATCAAATTGGGCTAAATCGAAGATTCATCAAATCCACCCAATCCAATGGTGCGTATATATCACCACCTAAAACTACGCCAGAAAAAAACATAGAATCAATAGGTAAAAATGACATTCAAAACACCGTTTTTGACGGCTCACTTATGTACATGCTAGGAATACATTTTCGGTTAATCGTAGCCTTTTTCATTTTTGGGGCTAAATCAAAATATACATCAAATGCAGCCTATTCAATGGTACCATTGCAATCAGCACACCAAACTACTCAAATGAATAGCCATTAAATCGATAGGTAAAAATGACATTTAAAATACCATTTTTAATGGCTCACTACACTAGAAATGCATTTTTGGTCAATCGTGGGTATATCTTTTAAATTGAGCTAAATCGGAAAATACATCTAATCCAACTGTTTCAATGGTACCGTTGCAATCAGCAGGTCAAACTACGCCAGAAAAAGCCATAAAATCGAAAGGTAACAATGACATTTGAAAGAACATTTTTGCTGGTTCACTCATATATGTGCTAATAGTGCCTTCTTGACCCATAGCATCTATTCCCATCAAATTGGGCTAAATTGAAAAATACATCAAATCCACCCGATCCAAAAGTACGGTTAAATCAGCATGTCAAACTATGCCAGAAGAAGCCATAAAATCGATAGGTAAAAATGACATTCTAAACACCATTTTTGACAACTAACTTATGCATGTTCTGTAAGTGCCTTCTCGACCTTTACCAGCTATTTCCATCAAACTGGGCTACATCAAAAAATCGACCTGATCCAATGGTACCGTTGCAATCAGCACGTCAAAATATGCCAGAAAAAGCAATAAAATCGATATCTGAGAAAAAAAACTCAAAACACAATTTCTGACAGCTTACTTATGTATGTGCTAGGAATTCATTTCCGGTCAATTGTGGTTATTTCCATTTCTGTGGGCTAAATCAGAAATAAATCAAATGTAGCCGATCCAATGGTACCATTGCAATCACGAAATCAAACTACGCCAGAAGAAGCCATAATATCGATAGGTAAAAATGACATTTAAAACACTATTTTTGATGGCTCACTTATGTATGTGCTAGAAATGCATTTCTGGGCAATTGTGGCTATTTCCATCAAATTGAATTAAATTGATGAATACATCAAATCCTCCCGATGTATTGGTACCATTGCAATCAGCAGGTCAAACTACGCCAGAAAAAGCTATAAAATCGATAGGTAGAAATGACATTCAAATCACTATTTTTGATTCCTCATTTATGTATCTTATAGAAATGCATTTCCAGTCAATTGTGCCTTTTTCGATTTTTTTAGGATAAAGGAAAAAATACATCAAATACAACCGATCCGATGGTACCATTGCAATCAGTACATCAAACTACACCAGAAAAAGCCGTAAATCAATAGGTAAAAATGACATTCGAAACACCATTTTGGATTCCACAATTATGTATGTGCTAGAAATGCATTTACAGTCTATTTTGGCTATTTCCATCCACATGGGCTAAATCAAAAAATACATCATATCTACCCAATCCAATGGTACCAGCTTACTTATGTATGTGCTACAAATGCATTTTCGGTCAATTGTGGTTATTTCCATTTTGGGGGGCTAAATCAAAAATACTTCAAATGTAGCCGATTTAATGGTACCATAGCAATCACCACCTCAAACTACGGTAAAAATGACATTCAAAAGACCATTTTTGACATCTCACTTATGTATTTGCTGGAGATGCCTTCTAGACCAATAGTGGCTATTTCAATCAAATTGACTAAATCGAAAAGTACATCAAATCCATCTGATCCAATGGTACTGTAGCAATCAGCACGTGAAACTACGCCAGGAAAAGCCATAAAATCGATTGGTAAAAGTAAAAACAACATTCAAAATACTATTTTTGACGGCTCATTTATATATGTGCTGGAAGTGCTTTTTCGACCAATGGCAGTTATTTCCATCAAATTGGGCTAAATCAAAAAATACATCACATGCAGCCAAATCCATGGTATGGTTGCAATCTGCACGTAAACCTACGCCGGAAAAAGTCATAAAATCGATAGGTAAAATGACATTCAAAACACCTTTTTTGATGGCTCACTTATGTATGCGCTAAAAATGCATTTTCGGTCAATTGTGGGTATTTCCATTTGTTGGGCCTAAATAAAAAAAATACATCAAATGTAGCCAATCCAATGGTACCGTTGCAATCAGTACTTCAAACTACGCCAGAAAGAGCCATGAAATCGATGAGTAAAAATGATATTCAAAAAACCATTTTTGATGGCCCACTTATGTACGTGCTAGAAGTGCCTTTTCGAGCAACTGTTGCTATATCAATCAAATTTGGCTAAATCAAGAATACATCAAATCAACCCATACAATTGTACCACTGCAATCAGCACGTCAAACTCCACCAGGAAAACCCATAAAATCGATGGGTAAAAATGACGTTCAAAAGATCATTTTTGACGGTTTACTCATGCTTGTTCTAGAAATGCAGTTTTGGTAAATAATGGGTATTTCCATCAAGTTAGGCTACTTCAAAAAAATGCATCAAATACACCTGATTCAATGGTAGTGTTGCAATCAGTACGTCAAACCACTACAGAAAAAGCCATAAAATTGATAGGTGAAAATGTCATTCAAAAGACCATTTTTGATGGCTCACTTATGTATATACTAGAAGTGCCTTCTCGACTAATAGTGGTATTTCCATCAAATTGGGTTTAATCTTAAAATACATCAAATCCAACCAATCCAATAGTACCGTTGCAATCAGCACGTTGAACTACGCCGGAAAAAGCCATAAGATCGATGGGTAAAAATGATGTTCAAAAGACCATTTTTGCCAACTTATGTGCTGGAAGTGGCTTCTTGACCAGTAGCAGCTATTTCCAATTAATTGGGCTAAATCGAAACTTGTATCAAATCCACTCAATTCAATGGTACAGTTGCAATAAGCACTTCAAGCTATGCCAGGGAAGGCCATAAAATCGATAAGTAAAAATGGCATTAAAAAGACCATTTTTGACAGCTTACTTATGTATGTGCTTGAAATGCATTTTCGACCAACAGCGGCTATTTCCATCAGAGGGGTCTAAATCGAAAATTCATCAAATCCACCCTATCGAATGGTTCTGTTGCAATCAGCACGTCAAATTTCGCCAGAAAAAGCCATAAAATCGATAGGTAAGAATGACATTCAAAAGACGATTTTTGACGGCTCACTTATGTATATGCTAGCAGTCCTTCCGACCAAAAGCAGTTATTTCCCTCAAATTAGGCTAAATTGAAAAATACATCGAATCCACCCGATCCAATGGTACCGTTGCAATCAGCACGTCACACTACGCCAGAAAAAGCCATTAAATCGATAGGTAAAAATGACATCCATATAACCATTTTTTTCGGCTTACTTAAGTATCTGCTAAAAATGCGTTGTGGCTATTTCCACCTGATTTTGCTAAATCAAAAAATCCAACAGATTCACCCAATTTAATATTACCGCTGCAATCAGCACGTCAAATTATGCCAGAAAAACCTGTGTAATCGATAGGTAAAAATGACATTCAAAAGCCCATTTTTGACGGCTCACTTATGTATGTTCCAGAAATGAATTTTCGGTCAATTTCACTATTTCCATCAAATTGGGCTATGTCAAAAATACATAAACCCATCCGATCCAATGGTACCGTTGCAATCAGCACGTCAAACTACACTGGAAAAATCCATAAAATTGGTGGGCAAAAATGACATTCAAAAGACCATTTTTGACAGCTAACTTATGTATGTGTTTGAAATCCATTTTCAGTCAATATTGACTATTTCCATCAAATTGGGCTATATCAAAAAATACATCAAATGCAGCCGATCCAATGGTACCATTGCAATCAGCAAGTCAAACTACATCAGGGAAAGCCATAAAATCGATAGTTAAAAATGATGATTAAACGACCATTTTTGAGGGTTTACTCATGTATGCACTGAAAATGCATTTTCAGTCTATTGTGGCTATTCCCGTCGGATTTGGCTCAATCAAAAAATACATCAAATCCTCCCAATCCAATAGAACTGTTGCAATCAACACGTCAAACTACGCCATGAAAAGCCAGAAAATCGATAGGTGAAATTAACATTTAAAAGACCATTTTTACTGCTTACTTATGTATTTGCTAGAAATGCCTTTTCGACCAAAAGTTGTTATTTCCCTCAAATTGGGCTAAATCCAAAATATTCGATGCAACGGTACCATTGGATATGCTGGATTTGATGTATTTTTAAATTTAGTCAAATATGATGGAAATAGCCGCTCATGGCTGAAAAGTCACTTCTAGAACATACATAAGCCGTCAAAAATGGTCTTTCAAATGTCATTTTTACGTATCGATTTTATGGCTTTTTCTGGGGTAGATTGACGTGCTGATTGCAACAGTACAATTGGATCGGGTGTATATTAATGTATTTTTCAATTCAGCCCAATTCGATGGAAATAGCTGCTGTTGACTGGAAAAGCATTTCTAGCACATACATAAGTAAGCCTTCAAAAATGGTTTTTTAAATGTGATTTTTACCTATCAATTTTATGGCTTTTTCTGAGTTATTTTGACTTGCTTATTACAACAGTACCATTGGATTGGATGAATTTGATGTATTTTGCGATTTAGTCCAATTTGATGGAAAGAGCTGATGTTGGTCGAAAAGGCACTTCTAGCATATACATAAGTGAGCAATCAAAAATAGCCTTTTTGAATGTCATTTTTACCTATCTATTTCCTGGCTTTTTTTGGTGTAGTTGACCTGCTGATTACGGCAGTACAATTGGATAAGCTGTAGTTGATGTATTTTTGGATTTAGCCCAATTTGATGGATATAGCTGCAATGGACCTAAAATGGATTTCTTGCAAATACATAAGTAAGTTGTCAATAGTGGTCTTTTGAACGTCATTTTTACCTATCGATTTTATGGCTTTTCCTTACATAGTTTGACATTCTCATTGGAACAGTACCATTGGATCCGGTAGATTTGATGTATGTTCTGATTTAGCCCAATTTGATGGAAATAGCCATTGTTGGTCAAAAAGGCATTTCTGGTACATACATAAATCAGCTGTCAAAAATGGTCTTTTGACAGTCATTTTCACCTATCGATTTTATGGCTTTTCCTGGCGTAATTTGACGCGCTGATTACAATGGAACCATTGAATCGGATGGATATAATGTATTTTTCGATTAAGCCCAATTCGATGCACTTAGCCGCAATTGACTGAAAAAGCATTTCTAATACATACATAATTAAGCCGTCAAAAATGGTCTTCTGAATGTAATTTTTACCTATTGAATTTATGACTTTTTCTGGCATAGTTTGACCTTCTGATTGCAATGGTACAATTGGATTGGCTGGATTTTATGTATTTTTGATTCACCCCAATTTAGTGGAAATTGCTGCAAATGGTCGAGAAGTAAGTAAGCTGTCAAATATAGTATTTTGAGTTTCATTTTTCCCTCTCGATTTTATGGCTTTTCCCGGCGTAGTTTGACGTGCTGATTGCAACGTTACCATTACATTGGCTGGATTGATGTATTTTTCAATTTAGCCCAACTTGATGGAAATCGCTGCTGTTTGTCAGAAAGACACTTCTAGCACATACATAAGTAAGCCTTAAAGAATGGTGTCTTAAATGTCATTTTAACTTATCGATTTTATGTCTTTTTCCGGCGTAGTTCGACGTTTTGATTGCAACAGTACCATTAAATTGGGTGGTTTCAATGTATTTTTCGATTTACCCCAATTTGATTGAAATAGCCACTGTTG
Source organism: Thysanoteuthis rhombus (assembly GCA_963457665.1). Lineage (NCBI taxonomy): Eukaryota > Metazoa > Mollusca > Cephalopoda > Oegopsida > Thysanoteuthidae > Thysanoteuthis > Thysanoteuthis major. The sequence continues at coordinate 117,751 of OY735213.1, forward strand.
GTCGAAAGGGATTTCTAGTACATACATAAGTAAGCTGTAAAAAATGGTCTTTTTAATATCATTTTTACGTATCGATTTTATGGCTTTTTCTGTTGAAGTTTGACGTGCTGATTGCAATGGTACCATTGGATTGGCTCCATTTATGTATTTTCCGATTAAGCCAAATTTGAAAAAAATAGATGCTATTGGTGGAAAGGCACTTGTAGCACATATATAAGCAAGCTGTCAAAAATGGTTTTTTGAACGTCGTTTTAACCTATCGATTTTATGGATTTTTCTGGCGTCGATTAACGTACTGATTGCAACGGTTCCATTTGACTGGCAGCATTCGATGTCTTTTTCGATTTAGCCCAATTTGATAGAAATAGCCACTATTGGTCGAAAAGGCACTCCTAGCACACACATGACCTAACCCTCAAAAATGATCTTTTCAATGTCATTTTTACCTTTTTTGATTTAGCTCAATTTGATGGATATAACCACGATTGAGTGAGAAAGCACTTCTAGCACATACACAAGTAAACCATCAAAAATGGACTTCCAAATGTCATTTATACCTATCGATTTTATGGCTTTTTCTGGCGTAGTTTGACGTGCTTATTGCAACGGTAAAATTAGATTATGTGGATTTGATGTGTTTTTGATTGAGCCCAATTCGATGGAAATTGCCGCTGATGTCAAAAATTTCGAATGTCATTTTCACCTTACTATTTTATTGCTTTCCCTGGCGTAGTTTGACGTGTTGATTGCAACAGTACCATAGGATCGGCTGGGTTTCATTTATTATTTTATTCAGCCCAATCTGATGGAAATAGCCACCGTTGGTTGAAAAGGCACTTTGAGCACATACATAAGTAAACCGTCAAAAATGGTGTTTTGAACGTCATTTTTACCTATTGATTTTATGGGGGTTTTTTGGCGTAGTTTGACGTGCCAATTGCAACGGTACCATTGGATTGGGTGGATTTGATGTATTTTTCGATTCAACTCAATATGATGGAAATAGCTGCAATTGACCAAAAATGCATTTCTAGCACATACATAAGTGAGATGTCAAAAATGGTCTTTTGAATGTCACTTTCACCTATCGATTTTATGGCTTTTTCTGGTGTAGTTTTACGTGCTGATTGCAACGGTACCATTTGATCGGGTGGATTTGATGTATTTTTCGATTTACTCCAATTTGATGGAAATAGCTGCAATTGACTGAAAATGCATTTCTAGCACATACATAAGTAAGCTTTCAAAAATGATCTTTTGAATGTCATTTTTACCAATCGATTCTATGGCATTTTTAGTGAAGTTTGATGTCAAACCATGCCAAAAATGCCAGAAAATCGATAGGTAAAAATACATTCCAAGGACCATTTTTGATGGCTTATTCATTTATGTACTAGCAGTGCCTCTTCAGTCAATTGCAGCTCTATCCGTTGATTTGGGCTTAATCGAAGACTACATAATTTACAGCCAATCCAATGGTATTGTTGCAATCGGCACGTCAAAATACGCCAGAAAAGCCATAAAATCGATTTGTAAAAATGATTTTCGAAAAACAACTTCTAACGGCTCTTTTATGTATGTGCTAGAAGTTTCTTCTCAGCCGATAGCAGCAATTCCTGTTTAAATGCCTTAAATTGAAAACTATATCAAATACGGCCTACCCAATGGTACTGTTGCAATCAGAACGTCAAACTACGCAAAGAAAAGTCATAAAATCGATAAGTAAAAATGACAATCGAAATACCACTTTTGACAGCCTACTTATGTGTGTGCTAGAACTGCCTTTTTGGCCAAAGTGGCTATTTCCATTGAATTGGCTAAACTTAAAAATATATCAAGTGGAGCCAATCGAATGTTACAGTTGCCATCAGCACCTCAAACTACGCCAGAAAAAGCCATTAAATCGATAGGTAAAAATGATATTCTAAAGACCATTTTTGTCAGCTTACTTATGTATGTGCTAGAAGTGCCTTCTAGGCTGATAGAGGCTATTTCTGTCAAATTGGGCTAAATCGAAGCTTATTAAAATCAGCCAATTCAATGGTACTTTTGCAATTAGCAGGTCAAACTACACTAGAAAAAGCCATAAAATCAATAGGTAAAAATGACATTCAAAAGACCATTTTCAAAGGCTTACTTATATATTTGCTAGAAGTGCCTCCTCGGCTGATAGGAGTTATTTTTGTCAAAATTGGCTAAATCAAAAACTACATCAAATACAGCCGATCCAATGGTACCATTGCAATCAGTACGTAAAAATACGCCAGAAAGAGCCATAAAATCGATAAGTAAAAATGACATCCGAAAGGCTATTTTTATATTTTACTTATGTATGTGCTAATGTGACTTCTCGGCTGATAGCAGCTATTTCTGTCTGAATGGAATAAATCAAAAACTACATCAAATACAGACAATCCAATAGTACCGTTGCAATCAGCACGTCAAACTACGCCAGAAAAAGCCAGAAAATCGATAGGTAAAAATGACATTCAAAAGACCATTTTTGACGGCTCACTTATGTATGCGGTAAAAATGCATTTTCGGTCAATATTGGCTATATCCATCAAATTGGGCTGAATCGAAAAATACATCAAATCCACCCGATCCAATGGTACCGTTGCAATCAGCACGTCAAACTACGCCAGACAAAAGCCATAAAATCGATAGGTAAAAATGACATTCGGAAGACCATTTTTGATTGACTACTTTTCGATCAAAAGCGGCTATTCCCATCAAATTGGGCTAAATTGATAAGTACATCAAATCTAGCCGATCCAATGGTACTGTTGCAATCAACACGTATAACTACACCAGAAATAGCCATAATATCGATAGGTAAAAATGACATTAGAAAGACAATTTTTAAGAGCTCCCTTAGGTTTGGGCAAGACGTGTCTTCTTGGCCAATAGTGGCTTTTTCTCTCAAAATGGGCTAAATCAAAAACTACATGAAATCCACCCGATCCAATGGTACCGTTGCAATCAGCACGTCAAACTATGCCCCAAAAAGCCATAAAATCAATGGATAGAAATAACATTCGTAAGGCCATTTCTGACAGCTCACTTGTGTATGTGTTACAAGTGCCTTTTAGCCAATAGCAGCTATTTCTTTCATAATGATCTAAATCGAAAACTACATCAAAAACAGCCAATCAAATTGTACCATCGCAATCAGCCTGTCAAACTACGCCAGAAAAAGCTATAAAATCGATTGGTAAAAATGACATTCGATAGGCACTTTTTAAGGGTTCCCTCAGTTATGTGCTAGAAGTGCCTTTTTGGCCAATAGTGGCTATTTCTGTCAAAATTGGCTAAAACTACATCAAATACGGCCGATCCAAATGAACCATTGCAATCAGTACGAAAAAATACACTAGAAAAAGCCATAAAATCGATGGGTAAAAATGACATTCTAAAGACCATTTTCCACAGCTTAATTATGTATGTGCTAGAAGTGCCTTCTTGGCTGGTAGAGGCTATATCTGTCAAATTGGGCTAAATTGATGCTTATATCAAAAACGGCCCATACAATGGTACTGTTTCAATCAGAAGGTCAAACTACACTAGAAAAAGCCATAAACTCGATGGGTAAAAATGACATTCAAAAGACCATTTTTAAAGGCATACTTATATATTTGTTACGAGTGCATTCTTGGCCAATGATGGGTTATTTTCGTCAGAATTGGCTGAATTAAAAACTACATCAAATACAGCCGATCCAATGGTACCATTGCAATCAGTACGTGAAAATATGCCAGAAAAAGCCAGAAAATTTCATAGGTAAAAATGACATTCGGAAGGCCATTTTTACTTATGTATGTGTTAAAGTGACTTCTCGACAGTAGCAGCTATTCCTGTCATAATTGGCTAAATTAAAATTCACATTGAATACAGCCGACACAATGTTACCATTGCAATCAGCACGACAAACGACACCAGAAAAAAACCATAAAATCGATATGTAAAAATGACATCCAAAAAACCACTTTTGAAAGCCCACTTATGTATCTGCTAAAAGTGCCTTCTTGGCCAATAGCAGGTATTTCAATCACATTGGGCTAAATTGAAAAATACATCAAATCAAGCCGATCCAATGGTACAGTTGAAATCAGCACGTCAAACTGCGTCAGGAAACGCCATAAAAACGATAGGTGAATATGACATTCAGAAGACCATTTTTGACAGCTTACTTATGTATGTGCTACAGGTGCCTTCTCAGTTGATTGCGGGTATTTCCATCTAATTGGACTATTTCGAAAACTACATCAAATACACCCGACTCAATGGTACCGTTGCAATCAGCAGGTCAAACCATGCCAGAAAAAGCAATAAAATCGATGGGTAAAAATGACATTCAAAAGACCAATTTTTACGGCTTACTTATGTATGTGCTAGAAGTGCCTCCTCGGCTGATAGCAGCCTTTTCTGTCTAAATGGCCTAAATCAAAATCTACATCAAATACAGGCGATCCAATAGTACTGTTGCAATCAGTACGTCAAACTGCGTCAGGAAAAGCCATAAAATCGATAAGCAAAAATTACATTTGAAAGACCATTTTTGATTGCCCACTAATGTATATGTTACAAGTGCCTTTTGGCTGATGGCAGCTATTTCTGTCAAAATGGGCTATATCAAAAACTACATCAAAAACAGCTAGGGATAGATGGAAAAATGCACCAAATGCAGCCAATCCAATGGTACCATTGCAATCAGCACGTCAAACTACGCCAGAAAAAGCCATAAAATCGATAGGTAAAAATGACATCCAAAAAACCACTTTTGAAAGCCCACTTATGTATCTGCTAAAAGTGCCTTCTTGGCCAATAGCAGGTATTTCAATCACATTGGGCTAAATTGAAAAATACATCAAATCAAGCCGATCCAATGGTACAGTTGAAATCAGCACGTCAAACTGCGTCAGGAAACGCCATAAAAACGATAGGTGAATATGACATTCAGAAGACCATTTTTGACAGCTTACTTATGTATGTGCTACAGGTGCCTTCTCAGTTGATTGCGGGTATTTCCATCTAATTGGACTATTTCGAAAACTACATCAAATACACCCGACTCAATGGTACCGTTGCAATCAGCAGGTCAAACCATGCCAGAAAAAGCAATAAAATCGATGGGTAAAAATGACATTCAAAAGACCAATTTTTACGGCTTACTTATGTATGTGCTAGAAGTGCCTCCTCGGCTGATAGCAGCCTTTTCTGTCTAAATGGCCTAAATCAAAATCTACATCAAATACAGGCGATCCAATAGTACTGTTGCAATCAGTACGTCAAACTGCGTCAGGAAAAGCCATAAAATCGATAAGCAAAAATTACATTTGAAAGACCATTTTTGATTGCCCACTAATGTATATGTTACAAGTGCCTTTTGGCTGATGGCAGCTATTTCTGTCAAAATGGGCTATATCAAAAACTACATCAAAAACAGCTAGGGATAGATGGAAAAATGCACCAAATGCAGCCAATCCAATGGTACCATTGCAATCAGCACGTCAAACTACGCCAGAAAAAGCCATAAAATCGATAGGTAAAAATGACTTTCGAAGAACCTCTCTTGACAGCCCACTTATGTATGTGCTAGAAGTGCCTTCTTGGCCGATAGTGGCTATTTCAGTCAAATTGGCCAAAATTAGAAATACATAAAACACAGCCGATCCAATGGTACCGTTGCAATCAGCAAGTCGAACTACGCCAAAAAAAAAGCCATAACCCTAACCTTACCCTAGCCCTAACCTTAACCCCAACCAAAACCCTAACCCTAACCTTAACCATAACTGTAAACCCTAAACTTTAAACCTTAAACCCTTAACCCTAAACCCTACCCCTGACGCCCAATATATCCTTTGCTGTCTTACTTAGTTGATAAATGGCAATATTTTAATAATGAAAAGATGAACACCTTTTTAAGCGGCGAAAAAACGTCCATTGAATTAAAATGAAAAATAAGGACTATTGGGGAAAAATCAACAAAAAACAAACTGTTGTCTACCAAGTTTCGAAGCAAAGAAAGAATCAACTTATCAGACGTCATTTTCCATTTTAGATCACTTAATTAATACGGAGCAGTAGTAACACACCGTACAAATATTTCGATTAAATGTTCATATGTAGCACACATTCAAGAAAACTTACGCACCGATAACAAACATTGTGACTATATTCATTCGTCCTTGAGTAAAATCTGTCGGTTTTATTACGTCATTCTCCTCATATTCTGTGGTATTTGCCATTATGGACGCACAAGTTCACAGCATTTGATAATTGCTTGTTGATGACTATTTCACGCCATCTCATTTCTCCATGGATAAGCCATCACAAGTAGACGAGATCAATAGACTGCCTGACTGGATAAACATTCTAGTCGTGATATTTCTATGGGTTAAACAATCCATATTTTGCTCTGCAAATACGTTCAAAGGGAGATAATGCAGATTGGAAAATATGCCGATCCAATGGGAATAATTCTAAATCCTTGTACACTCAATTACAGTAACTTCCCTCGAAATCGAATGTGGAATGAAGCTTAAACATTCATATCTAAAAGAATAGAATTTTATTTTAAAAAGCTTTTTTCTAATTTTCTAAATAAGTCCAAACATATAATAGATTTCAATTCCTGAATATGTTGAACTACCATCTAAAATATTTTAACATTATAGGATTAGTTTATCATATCAACTGCGTTAGCATGAAATACACATGAATAAGTATAATCATCTGAGTCTCCTTTGGATATTGGAAAATAGTAAATAGGGATTAAAACCAAAATGTAATTTCTTGAACAAATAAAGAATATCTGTGGTCTGAGTTGACTAAATATATCTGCTTAAATGACCAAAATGGACTAATTTTATTTATTGCTTTGTTTCTGAAATTTTTATATTTAAGGTTTCCCCTTGATTTAAAATTCAAAATGAGAGAGCAAATTATAAATCTGGAGTAATTATAAACTGATCAAAATTAATTACACTTTCAGTAGTAATATAAAGGAAAAGTTAGGTAGTTTGATAAGAGGGTTAGGAGAGAGAGGACAGAAAAAACATTATGTAGTTTATTAAGAGAGTAGGACGGGAGAGATGAGAGAATGAACTTTGATTGTTTATTGAGATGGTGATACAATTTTTATGTATGAAATCCTAACCCTAAACCCTAGCCTTAACTCCAACCCCAACCCTAACCCTAAACCCTAACCCCTAAACCTAACCCCAACCGTAAACCTGAGCGGAACCCTAACCCTCACCTTAAACCCTAACCCTCTGACCCCTTACCCCAACCTCAACCCCAACCTTAAACCCTTACCCTAACCCTAACCCTAAACCGTAACCGGAACCCTGAATGGTATCCTAACCCTTAACCCCAACTGTAAACCCTAAACCTAACCCTAAACCTTAAACCCAACCCTAACCTTGACCCCAAACCCTAACCCAACCCCTGACCCTTAACCCTAACCCCAGAGCGGAACCCTAACCTTGAACGGAAAACCTAACCTTAACGCCAACCGTAGCCCTTAACTCCAACCCCAACCCTTCAAACCGTAACCCCCACCCTGACCCTGACCATAACCCGTAACCCCAAACCCTAACGCAGCTGTAATCAACCCCAACCCTGAGTGTAAGCTTAACCCTAACACCTAACCCAGATATGTTATTTCCATCAAGAGGTACATTAGGCAATAGATTGCAAAGATAGATATACAATTAATGACAAAGAAAGAGTATAGAACAACACTCGTAATTAATCAACTCAGAGATGAACTTCAAAAGTGGAACAAAAATTTCAAAATTTAAGAAACAGAAAAGCAGAATAATAAAATCTTTGTGCATGATATGGTCAGACTATATTTCTTGTCTTTGTGTTCATTTCTTCACAATGTTTTGGCTCTGTACCCTCTGACCTTCTTTAGGTGTTCCTGGTTCTACAATATGAAATCACTTTAAGAAGGACATCTAAAAAAAAAAAAAAAACAGATCATCCAATGGAAGGGAAGCAACTCAGAATATGATTCCCCCCACCTCAACAAATAGGATGTACAAAAATGAATGTGACATATCCAGTCCAATGAAGCAAGTGATTCTACATTGTAGAACTAGGAACACAGTACAAAGACCGAAGAGTTCATGGGAAAATATTAACCAATGATCACTTAACCACGGGAAAAAATGTGACTTCATCATACACAAGATTTTATACACTCTATCTAGCAAAATTCAAACAAGATTTCAGATGAATAAAAGTTTCTATTGAAAATAAAATGCTAAACAAGCAAAAAATAATGTTTAAAAATATATATACATTATGATATCTCAAAACAAAATATTACATTTGTTCTTGATATTTTACTGAATTCTTATGTGAATATGAAGAGAAGTCTTTCTAACTAGTTGCAGATTTATGATATTCATGAAATGTGGACACAAAATTCTTAAATTGCTATCTAGTGGAGTCTATAGCAGGCTGTTTTGCATTCTGTCAAATCTTCATAAGGAAACACAGTTCTGAGATTTCATCCATTTAAGCAATGTTTTTATAGATTAGCATTTAAACATCAGTAGAAACATAGTTTTTCTTTGTCTAATTTCTCAACTTTTTACTTGCATATACAGTAAACCCTCACTATAACAAGAATCTTGATAGAATGAATTTTAACACCAAGAAACACATGCACTATGACAAACTTGGCATTATCCTAGTTTTATTTTCCAGCCTTTTGTAGCTTTAGATTAAAATCAAACCGTAATATCTCTTCCTCTGACTTCATTGAAACATAGCATTAATTTTCTGTTTTCAGTTTTCAACGCAAAAGGCTGAACCATGAAAATAAGATGGTGCCACAAACTTTCTTCTTATTTACTAATCGATGTAAGACAAGGTAAAAAATAGAACGATTGGCAATGGAAATACCCTTGGAATTATCAATGTACATTAAATACAGCAGACCTCCTTTTTATTCACCAAACAAGGGACAACCATCAGGTATAATTAATTTTAGACTTCAACCACAAACTGCTACCCCCAATTAGTTTATTATAGCGAGACTTTACCGACACTTAGTTTTTATCTGTTTTTCCTAGCTCATATTAAATTCATGCTGATACAGCTGTACAGAAACTTTTAGCAAAAAGTTTTAAACAGATTAAAGTTTTATATAACATTTTTAAAAACAATACCAAATTATTTCAATTTTATTCTATGTATATTCAAGTGATGATCCAATAAAACTAATATTTTTGATATCTGTAAATATTACATATAACAGCAACCAAAAAGCAAAAGATAACTAAATAGATAACACATGCAGAATGGGCAGACAAAAAAATTATTGTACTTGACAATTTTTGGTTCTGGCTTTCCAATAATTTGATATTTGAATTCAACTTTACCACCTTCACACTCAACCATATCTATGAGATGATCAATTCCTTCTGGAGTAAATTCAGGCAGTTCTGAAACAGAACAAAGTCTATCATAATCATTCTCTAAAAATTTGAATTTAGTGGAGGTGAGGAAAATATTGAGAAAAAAATCTTGGATTTCTTTTGGTTCCAACAAATCATATTTCATTTTCGCTTCACTCTGAAGAGAATCACTCCAGCACTTCAATTACTGGTATTTTCTGTATTTTTCTGGTATTTTCACAGTTGATAATCATATATAGAAACTGCTTCAGGTTCTTCTTATAGTAACCTTTTCTCTCCATTGTGCTTTTGATGTAAATTCTATGTTGAAATGTCACTTTATAGAGAGATACTTTTGTGTCAATGGGAGAAACAGAGCCGGCATAAGCAAATTAAGCAGCTGCTCAGAGCCTTGTGGCCATCAAAGGGCCCAAAATCAAATTCTGCTTATAGCTTGGGCTGGTCCAGGAGAGTATTAGTTTTTAGAATTTTTACTTTATTTAGTTCTACTCAATTGGAAAAAATATTATCACTCCTGTAAAGTTTATTTATAGAATTGGAAATACAAGAACTTGAGGACGAGTTGCAAAAAAAATTGGTGATAAATGAGAATAATTCCGGGAAATGCATTTTTTTCTTAATATTCCTGCTTTAATAAAGGGTATCTTATATGTGAACAAATTCAATACTGTTTTAGCTTGTATAGTCCATAGAATTATGTATTGATGCTCTTACCACTGAGCTAAACAGTCGCTAGTAATGCAAAGGCCCAAATAACAACTTCCTCATCAAGTTCTCGTTTATTCTCAGTTTATTCGGCTCTATCAGCACACAATTATTCACACACTTTTCCTCCAATTATTTTGTTATGTATGTACATACAAACCTTATTTCTGGTACGATATAAATAGTTTTTGTGGTTATCTGTCGGTAGTTCACTTTTTTCAGATTTCTTCTCTCTGGAAGTTACAAATCAGAAAGATGACAATCAGTTTTAGGGCAGGTTTTTTTTTATTACAAGATGTTAATTTCATGATATAATCATAAATTATCAAATAATCAGATCTAATATACAAACTGATAGCAAAGAAATAATGAAAGGAAAGTCAGAATTTCCTATTTTATGTGTGGATTTCTATGCGCATGAGAAGAAAAAAGGTTGAAAAGTGAAAGAAATGAAATGATCTCGAATAACAAGAGGAGAAAATCATAGAAAATTCAATTAAATGATTTAACAGAGAATATGTTTTAAGAAAAGAATTGAGGACATGAGAGCAAAGTCAAAACTTTATGTCTCTATTTGAAAAAAAATTTCATTAAAGTTTCTTCATGACTTTTCGTATAATTACTGCAGTGACACTAAGTAACCCAACGCTAACCCTAACCCTAAACCCTAACCCTAAACCCTAACCCAAACCCCTAACCCCTAACCCTAACCCCAAATCCCTAACCCCTAACCCTAACCCTAAACCTAACTTTAACCCTAACCCCTAACCCTAACTCTAACCCTGAGTGGAACCCTAACCCTAAACCCTAACCCTAATCCTAACTTTCGAGTATGCAAGTTATTTGTTTCCGTCCTATACAGAGCTTTGTTTATTGCTTTAAAGCCCCGACGTTTTTCTTCTTTTTTCTTCTCTTAGTTTCTTTTTTATTGTTTTGTTTAGTTCAGTTTCTTCTATTTTTCTCTTTTGGTTGTTAGTGGTTTGAGGTTTTTGTGTTTTTCAATAAGCTTCGTGTATCTTGGCATTTTCTGTTATAGAGGATGTTATTTTGCCGTGGAGTTCATGGATGTTGGTGTCGTTTTCGTAAGGATACCGAATCGGTTTTCCAATTCTAGCTTGAAGGGTTTTGTAAGTTCATTTGGTACGTTTAGTGGTTGCAGTCTGGCGTGAAACATTTCCCTGCGTTCTTTATTAGTGTTTATTTAGATCTTACATCTGACCATTCTATGGTCGCTTCCAACGTTTAGTCGGTTCAGAATTTGAATGTGTTTAATAGTATCGCTTTTGTCCGTCAAGATGTAGTCTATTTCGTTTTTGGTTTCTTGGTTGGAGCTCTTCCAAGTCCATTTTCTATTAGGTTTATTTTTGAAGAATGTATTCATGATTTTGAAGTCGTTTGCGGTTGCAAAGTTTACAAGATCTTCATCCATCTTGTTCTGTCTTTTGAATCCAAATTCTCTGACGCAGCGTTCGTTTCCTTGTCCTACTTGTGCGTTGAAATCTCCCATGTAGTATCTCTTCGTATCTTGTAAAAGGGAGTTCAAGTCATCATTGTTTATTTCTCTGGTTGATAGCGAAGTGGGAGCGTAGACTTGGATGACACTTTGCTTGTACCTCTTTGAAAGTTGTATGGTGACGCTGGCAATGCAGTCTGAGATAGCTTTAAAGCCTTTCACGTTGTCTTTGAGGTCTTTATTGATAAGGAAGCCTACCCCACTTTGTTTCACTTTCTCTCTTACGTAATTGTAGAGATGTTTGCTTTTCAATTCTATTAGTTCTTCTCATTTCGCTAATATCTATGATATCCCATTTGATGTATTTGATCTCATTTTTAAGATGGGTTAAGTGAGTGTCTGACTTTGTAAGTGCTGATGTATAACGTTTTTCTCTTGTTTAGGATTTTTGGGTTTTGTTTGGGTGGTTACTATTGGGGTGCATCACTCCAACCCAAGGCAAGAGATGAGACTGGGCCTTTTGGGACCGATGACCCTGCAGGAACGGGCGTTCTCCCAGTGTAGTGTTTGGGTAGTTGCAGTTGGAGCACATCACCACCACCTAAAGCAAGTGATGAGGCTGGGCTTTTGGAGACAGAGGACACAGCAGGAACAGTCGGAATAACTTTCATTGCGTGAACCATGGGGAGTGTTCGGCCATGCCCAACCACGCTGGCCCATAACGTGTTGAGAGGATCTGATGGATTAGTCACTGCTGGCATTATTCGGAGCTCTACCGGCTCTTAGCACCAGTAATATCTGCTCCTGATGAATAAGCATTCAGGCCTGGGTGTACGCGGCACTGTAGAGGGTGAAGGATAGAGAATAAGGATTAGGAGTGGAAGATTTGAAAGGGAATAAGAATGAGGTATATAGGATTTTCGTGTTATTCATGCGGTCTATCTGGGTAAATTAGCCCAGTTTACATCCTATCTTGAACTATATGCATCTATAACAGAGTTCAGCTTTGTGCTGTAGAATACTAACATGGATTTATATCAATCTTTGTTCAGCCAGACTAGCAGTTTGCGTATGAGCATACCATTCCCTTAAAAATTTTTTTTTTTTTTAGTTAAAGTCCACAGACGATGAACTTTGGAGAGGGAAAATGAATGAGCAATAAGCTAAATGAAAGAACAATGAGTGAAATAAATGATAAAAAATAGAGTGAAAAATAAAGAGAAAATAGGGCAAATTTAGGTCTACTAATCTGATTCAGTTTCATATTGCATTAGTTTGCATTTTCATTTAACTTTTGAAAAATGTTTAATTTTTCTCTTTACTTTGTTCATCAGTCACCCCAGCTACAAGCAGCAAGAATCTATCACTTGGATGGTTGAGGATGCTCTATCTTTGAATCTGGTAGGTTTATGGCCAGTCTTGCCCTGGTTGGGTGCAGAATGTGTCTTTCCTTTGTCTTCTTTTGTTTTGTTTTGTTTACAGATCTATATGTTTTGGGGTTTAGTGGAATATTCTAATCAAATTGAATGTACATTTACAAATTGTAAAGCCCTACTTTTGCTTACAGTTGTGGAGATGTTAGAAGGAATTTAAAAATTAGTTAGGCTGGTACAGTAGACATTGTAACAGTTTCTAATAGCCTACAACTCCTTTATCATATTACTGAAAGGGGGTTGTAAGTTGGTGCAATGCTGCTTGAGTTCCGTGGCTACCTGCAAAGGAACTGGTTGACACTCCTTTCATGGCCATCCACGAAGGTAATGGAGATTCATAGAGGAGCAGCAACAGGATTCCATGCTAGTAGATGCATGCCTTAAATTTGTCAGGAAGTCATGATTTGTCCGCCACGGAGAGCCAATCACCTAGGGCATAATGACCATTCGACAAGCTTCAGTGAAAGCCACTGGTGAAAATCTTCCCAAGACTCCTGACTGGCTTTTGTGTCAGGGATGGAATTTCGGTGCCTCACATTGAGAAAATGAACTTGTCTGTCACTCTACCTTTCCTGAGAACTAGAGATCTAGACGCCCCCAGCTTAAGACTCATTCTAGCCTAATTCGATACCCCAAAGGAGCCATCTGCATCCAGTCTCTGATGGTGTTGCGACATTCAGGTCAATTCTAAATGCTCTAATCAGAGGTTATCTCGTATCCAATATAGACCTTGGCCCTCTGCACTCAACATCCGTAGACTTCAATAGTATATCCACGGATAGTGCCAAGCCGTGATTATGCCCTTTTCCAACCGATGCCACGTAGATGTTAAATTTCCACAGGGCACCATCAGACTGAAGTTGTCGTAATAGTCAAGAATATTTTTTGAATTTTCTCTAGGACAGGGTATCTTGACAGAGCCAATTCCACCAGCGTGTGCAGGATCAACCCCGCCAGATCTAACCACAGCACCGCCAGGTCTGCCTTACGCCATCATACCTCTTTCAAAAGCTGGGTTACTACATACAACCTGGAATACCAGGAACACCTCCCTTCTACACTGAGGTGTCAGTATAGGCGTTGTAATGAGAAATTCTATTTGGCAATTTGAAATGATCATATAAGATGTTTTACATTCCACTTCGAAAAATGAGATGTTGCTAGCATTTTCATCCTTGAGAACCCAAACTCTCCAATGCGTATCTCCACCTTTACAGCACTCTTCTCCTTCTTCAGATTACCCTATACATTGTCCAGGGCCATTCATAAAGCCTGGGACACCTTTCGTAGACTTTGTACAGCACTTCACTAGGGTTAGGGGCTGATTTTATGGCCTCCTTGACATCTCTTAGAGTGGGTTTGTTCATATCGAACATGGTGCTGGGATCTGTTGGGAATATCGGGCCTACACAATGGTCAAGGTCTTTCTCTCACAGCCTGTCGCTGCATGTCTTTCTGATGAATGAGCATGATAGGTATCCGCTGCATTTTCCCCCAGGAAATTCTTCACAAATTCACAAGGATCAGCAATGAAGGCACTTCTTTTGCAGGCCTTTTCCTTGCATTTCTTTGCATGCCACTCAGTGTGCCAAAAGCTGAAGAGCCTTTTTTTACGATTTGCCAAGGTACCACCTGGGAAGCCTTTTCTTCCTCATAAGCTTTTTGTACTGGCTTCTGAGTGAACCAATAATAAATGTTATTATAGGTTGACAATCATTGGTATAATAATTCAGTTTGGAGAAACCTTAAAGTAAAATATAATTATATTTGATTGACACCCATAATTTTTAAGGAATTCCTCATGGAATCAGCATATTGAGAGAACGTCTATCTAACTTTTTCACTTCACATGACAAAACAATTTTTGTTTTATAGTTTGACTTTCTGGTTTCATGAAATATAACTCAACAAATCATATTAAAATATCTAAATTACTGGTATATTTTTCAAGATCAAGTAGAGAAAAAAATTATGCAATCATTGAATGCCAAGGAACCATCAACAAAAAACCATGTTTAGAGCTTCGTTGCTCAGGCATTTATGACGGTCCGTATTCTTTGATATACTAATAAAAGAACAATTCCCCATCAAACTGGTTCCAACTTTCTCAAATAGCTGTTGATAGATCAGCTCTATAGGATGGAGCCTTATTCCTCATCATCATCATCATCATCATCATCATCATCGACATTATCATCATCATCAGTCTTTTAACGTCCGTCGTTGGACAAAGACCTTCCCCAGGATTTGCAACTCTTCTCTATCATGGCCTTCGCAGAGCCAGTACTTCCTGAACTTGTCTAGCTCGTCTCTCCATCTAATATTCTGCCGGCCTCAGTTGCGCATGTGATCTCGGGGGATCCATGCCGTGAGTCATGATGTCCATCGGTTGTCTGCCATTCTCGCAACATGGCTAGCCCACTGCCATTTGAGATTTTTAATGGATTCTATGATGCCCCTGACTTTTGTCTTTCCTCGGATGTACTGTGCTGTCTTGTGGTCTCTCCATGCATTATTCTTTCATGTGCACGTTGCATGGTTCTCAATTTACGAGTCTGTCTCTTGATTAGGTTCCATGTTTCGGCTCCATAAGTGACTATTGGGAGGATGCATTGGTTAGACACCCTTCTCTTTAGGATTAATGAGATCTTATTTTTTAAGGTTGAGCTAGCTCTGCCAAAGGCTTGCCATCCTAGTGTGATTCTTCGCTTGATTTCTTCTTTTGAGTGTCTCATGGAGATTCGTTGTCCAAGGTAGATGTAGTGGTCAACTTCCTCCAGTTCTGTGTCCTCGACTTTGATCTTAGTGTTTTTATCCCCGATGTGGCTGTTGCACATGATTGTTGCAGCGAAAGGTGAAAAATTAAAACTTTTTCAACTGCTAAAATGAAGTCCCCATGATGACTATGCTACTGCAATAATGTTTTTGTTTTGTTTTTTGTCGGTGCTCCGAACATTCATTCTTACAAGAACAGTTTGGGTGGGTATCAAGAGTCGGTGGAGCTCTTAGGCCACTGACACGCAGTGGACAATCCAAAAGACCCCAGCCAACACGTCATGGGCCAGCGTGGTAGGGCATGGCCCATCACTACCCATGGTTTGCACACCAAAAATTATATTGGATCCTTATTACTGGCCATTAAAAAAGATATCTACCATAAATTATCAATCCAGACTGTTTGCTCGCCATATCATTGAGTTGATATGCCTTTCCTGAAGAAAAGCTTCAAATGTCATTGCTCCGTGGCAAAATGTATTAATACCCTGAAAAATAAGTTCATCTTTACCAAACTTATTTTCTATCAATGAAATAAAAAGGGTCCAAAATCTCAATGTACACCAGTGCATTGACTGTTGAGGAGATGATTGTCATCTCCAATCGTCCTTTACCTGATAATTGATGAATTAAGAATTCTGCTTGTTTCCTTCTAGTCATCTTTGTTTCATTGGAATAGCATCAGACAAAAGTTATAGCATCAATGCCCTGGCCAATATAGATTCATGATTCACTAATGAATATCAGTTTCATTCAATCATCCACACTCCATGATTGCTTCTCATCAAGCCATTGCAATGTTATTTTTTTGTGTTTAGGTGTTAGTGCTGATTTTCTGTATACAAATTCCACTTCATCCAGCCAATTTCTTAGTTTACGTGGCTGGTTTTCTTACTGAACAAGATGACACCAATATCAACGAACTAAGCAACAAAATGACAGCGTCAATAATTGAAGTAGCCTCTACATTCAAACACTGACTTTTGTTCATTTTTTCATTTTTTGTGATATATTTTCTCTTTTCAAGGCATAATTCTTTGAGTTCTCTATCTTGATTCCTTGACATCTTCTGGGATCTACCTGCATGTTTTCCTTTGTAATGTTCCCATTTTGTTTATACTTGCACCAAATTTTAGACAACTGACTGGGAACAGCCAATATCTTTTGCCACACTCATCGTTGGATTATCCTTTCCATTGTTTCAATTTAGAGCCTTCTTGATGAAACCATGTTCTCTTTCAATTAGCCCAATCCAACAGCTTAATCGTCCATAAGTAGTCTCTTTTAACTGAGCACTAATTTGTTTTTTAGTTTTGTGATCATATTTATTTTGAAAATGCAAATTACAAGGTGATTCCATTATTCTCCCCTCAGTCTCAAAAGATTACATAATGTTTTCCCCTACTTGATATGTTAGGAATACACTATCAATCTAAACAATGAAATCTAGTTTGTATATTACATGAAGCCAGAATGTTCAACTATTGAACAAAAAATGTTTTGTATCATATCTGTGATTTGTTTATTTGCTGTCAAGTAAACAGGATAGGTGAACATCCTCTAAGAGAGCTGATTCCATGATTTTTGCCAAGAGTAGTAGATACGCTGAAATATTGAATTATCTCAGAATCTTGTTTTGATTGTAACTAAGAAATATCTTTTATATTCAATTTTATGCCTAATTATCAATTGACTCTGGTTTCATTGTTAATGCAAATAAAATTAAACCTTCAATTCTACTGCACATCTTTTAATTTAGACAAAATTACAAGGGAGCATTTGAATTTTCTGTGGCTCTATAAGTAAAGCCGTCCCTTAATTGCTTCTACTGTGGTGGTTATTACTGCTCCATTTATTTTGTAATATTCATAGCCTAATTTGTTAACATTTACCGCCAGTAAAATGCAGATGTCAGTGATTGTGTAAAGAGTAAACACAAATATGATGTTACATGAATAGTATTGTGTTAGAACATGCATTATAAGAAGAAATAAACCTTTAGCTATGCGTTCAGTGTCAGAACTATGAAAAAACCAAGTTTCCGTATTAGGAAGGATTGCACTTGTCAGCCATTATCAGTGTATGAAACTGAAACAGACACAGGTTGCGGAAACTGTGAGACATTTGACTGTTTATCGTGAGTTTCTTTTTCAGAATGAGATGGTTTGGACAGGGTGTGAAGTGAGAATGTATATTCTTTAAATATGTGATATTTAATTTCATTTTAAAAGAGATATGTGTAATTAATTGGTCAGAGGTGTATTATTATATAATTGTTATACCAGTATTTTTGCTTCAGTCAAATGTGTAATCCAGCACAGCTCTGACACAAAGGTCGTTGAAAAATTGATTGTGTACTAGTATTAACAAAATGAGCATGATTGAATAAATTATCTTTGGCTTAATATGTATGGAGCCTAGATAATGTGTGTGTTGCAGCAGATGGATCAATGGTATTTGAATGATGAAAAATATTTGTTGCATAAGGGCAAAATAATGCTGGCATTGATTCTTCGGGTAGGGTTGCTGTTAGCAAGATAATTTTAGACAGAATGATTTTATGGTTCAAAAACAGAAATACTTTCCAAAAAGAGGAAAGAAAGGAAAGGCAATAAAAGTCTGTGGGTTGTATACAATGCGCATATTATGATGTGTAATGGCCTTCCTTATGAGGAAAGAAATTTTGAGTATGTCTTCCCTTACGGGTGTGTCCTAATATCCATATTTTGAAGAATGCTTTGGGTATAAGCTCAGCAATCCCTAGGATATTTTTCAGACATTCGGTATTTTACTCATGAAGTGAGCAGAAAATTCTGCCAGAACTTAGTGCTCACAAAGGGCAAGGTAACAGAGACAATGAAAATTGAACATCCTGATAGAAATGCTGTGAAATGAGTTATCTAAAACAGTAGGAGAACCAAATTCTTTTTTAGATATGCTTATGATGCAAAGGATAACCAAAGGCAAGATAATAACTTTTTAGAAAGATAGGAATGAGGCAAGCAAAGTACTGACCCAGGCATTTTTTAGAAGGGAGAGATACGAGAGAAAAGGCGGGACATAGTGGAGAGAGCAAAGGAAGTGTGAATTCTTTGACCATAGTTGTCGCCACCCTTGGAGGTTACTCAAGGTAATTGGCATAGCAATAATTTCCCTTCCTCTCTGTAGCTTAAATGAAATATCTAAACAACATATTAAACTATATTTCTCAAGTGAAAGAAACGTGATGTTTCAATTTCTGAAGATCGTGTGTAAGATTACAAATTTTGATTGACAGAAATTTTTTCATCAACCTGAGTAAATCACGGCCATAAATATCTTCTAACAATGAAAAACTGATTGCTGATGGAAGATTGAATATAGCAACAAGTGTTATGATGTTTCATGAACCTACTACAGTACATAAGGATTTATGGAGTTAAGAAGATGAAAAATGTTTTGTACCATAAGGATATGCAATAAAGTAGTTTGAAACAATTAAACATTAATTAAAACAATATAGAGAATAGATGGTTTATCTTATTTTAGCAGACTTGTAAAATCCTTTGTATATTAAACAACGTGTTTCTGTAAAAGGATTTACAATAAGGTACGCATAACAAATTAAGGGATTTTGAAATAATTACACACAAAAAAAAAAAGGAGAGTAGAATCAACACCTTGGGATATAACAATGCGTTGATGTATGATAATCTAGTATAAAGTATACCTAACAATTCATGGAAATTTCAAACTATTGCACATGAAGAGAGTAGAGGAATCAATGTCTTATATTTTTTTGAAATATTGAAATATTATAATTATCACATTTGAAATTCATTGGGTCAAAGGAGATTCTTTTTTCATTTTCAGTCTTTTTGTGATAACACACAAAGAAAGCTTTTGTGTGGAAGAAGTATCATATTGGGTTTTGTTGAATATTTGAAATATACATAAAAATACATTGTATATGAAATATTTGGATAAAGAAATCATCAACAGTATGTATTTTTCATATTTTACAGTAACAATCAAACTGGGGAATATCAGTGCAATCATAATCACTTTAGAAATCATCATCGGTAATCTTATTTGATTTTCACATAAAAAAATGTATAGAAATCAGTATTTAATACTAATTGAATATAAAATGTACTGTAATAGATCTGAGAATACTAAATGCCTCAGATTATATTATAGGTATTACTGAATTGCTCCTTAAACCCTTTTGGAAGAGATAAGATACAAGTAAAGACTATATTATTTTTGAAAATCCATTACTATATAAATGGCAAATGTTAATTATTTTGCTTGCATGAATGTATCTTATGGTCAACCAAAGGTTAGCACCCTGAGGGCTGCAAATTTATCCAGATGGGTAATTTGAAGCCAGAATCACCATATAGCGTTGATCTCCAAGATCCCTAAAGGTCGATTCTGGGTCAAAACTACAATTTCTGTAAGCATCTACTTGAAGACTTTGTGCTTGTTCAATTTTGACAAAGATTTTGCTCATTCCAAAAAGATACTTTCTCTCCTGATACCATCTCATCATACTGAATAACTTCAATATCAAAACAAAGCACTCAGAGGATGAAATGCAAAATTTTTCATATGAAAAAAATCGTTATTTATGTTGCTACAAAAAATATCAAACAGTTTAAAATGTGCAAAAATCATTTACAAAATAAAGAGCATTTATTTAGGATTTAAAGGAAATTTACTTAGTCAAAAAAATGAAAAAAGAAATCAATAGAAGCAAAACAACACAAAAATATGAATATTTCAAGACAATAACTTTAAATATCCATTAGCCTTCATTTCGGAGAAAAAATTGCACATTTTCTCACTTACCAAATCCTCAAATTATTTGGATATTCGGACACACACTGTGTCTATAGTAAAAGAAAACTTTCTATATTGAGCTTTAGCTCCTAAATTCTCACCATTCACAATGTTGCAAGGAATCATGACATAATAATAAGGAAACTTTTGGAAGAAAAAACTACATGAAAAATTGATAAATACATTTTATTTTCAAAAGTACTCAAATTTTTCATTGAATTTTTTACTGTTTGAATCATAACATGAGGAAATAAATCAAGGGATAAATTTGTTGATAACTGAACTGAAAATATTAACAAATACTATCAGAGAAATCTCTGCAGGGATATACATTCACATTACCCTCACTGGGATGATGTGTGAATAATAGTTAGGGAACATTGATGGAGGGTGTAGATATAAAAGGAACTGGAATACATCAGTCTGAAAGACAAATGTCTAAGTTAGGCCACCTGATTTGAAAATGAAGATCAACAAATTTGAAAGAGTATGGTTGATTTAAATTAATGTTGAGGTTTTACAAAAATCAACTTTCATGACGAGGAAGGCCTATATGCTACAAATTAATGTAATTTCTTTTCAGTGTGTGACAACTCATGTTGCCTCAAACTTGACTTCAGTGGAAAGGAAGCACCACATACTTTGCAAGGATATGGCTTCTCTCCAGTATGTGTTCCCATATGCCGATTCAAAGTTGACTTCAGTGAAAAAGAAGAATCACACACTTCACAAGTATATGACTTCTCTCCTGTATGAGTTCGCATATGCCGCTTCAGAGTCAACTTCAGTGAAAAAGATGAGTCACACACTTCACAAGTATATGGCTTCTCTCCAGTGTGTGTTTTCATGTGACTCACTAAATGTGGTTTCTGTGAAAAGGAAAAGCTGCATATTTCACAGGAATATGGCTTCTCTCCAGTATGTGTTCGCATGTGAACCACCAGAAGGGATTTCATTGAAAAGGAAGAGTCACACACTTCACACGAATATGGCTTCTCTCCTGTGTGTGTTCGCATATGCTGGTTCAATTTTGACTTATTAGAGAATGAAGAGCCACACACTTCGCAAGAAAATGGCTTTTCTCCAGTGTGTATCCGAATGTGACTCACCAAAGTTGATTCTTGAGAAAAAGAAAAGCCACACACTTCACAAGAATATTGTTTCTCTCCAGTGTGTGTTCTTAGATGTTTTTTTAAACTCGAGTTTCGAGCAAAAGTAGATCTACATACTTCACACATATATGGTTTCTCTCCTGTGTGTTTTCGCATATGTTGCACTAAACATGACCTGTTTGAAAAGGAAAAGCCACATACTTCACAAGAGTATGGCTTCTCTCCGGTATGTGTTCGCATATGTCGGTTCAAATTCGACTTGATAGAAAATGAAGAGCAACACACTTCACAAGAATATGGCTTCTCTTCAGTATGTGTTTGTATATGTTTTTTTAAAGTTGAGTTTTGTGCAAAAGCAGATCCACAAACACTGCACACATACGGTTTCTCTCCAGTATGTATACGCATATGCTGCACCAAACATGACCTATTTGCAAAGGAAAAGCCACACACTTCACAAGAATATGGTCTCTCTCCCGTATGTGTTCGCATATGTTGGTTCAAGTTGGATTTATTAGAATAAGTAGAGCCACACACTTCACAAGAAAATGGCCGCTTTCCAATGTGTTTTCGCATGTGTTCCTCTAAAGATGAATATTTTGAAAAAGAGGAGTCACACACTTCACAAGAAAATGTTTTCTTGCCAGTATGTGTTTGCAAGTGACTCACTAAAAGTGATTCCTTTGATAAAGAAAAGCCACATACTCCACAATTATATGATTTCTCTGGAGTGTATATTTCCATATATCACCTTAGACTTGATTTTTTGAAAAGAATGAGTCATTCACTTTACAAGTTTGTTTTTTTTTCCAGTGAACTCATCTTTCATGGAAAAGAAGATCCATGTGCATATGATTATTCCCAAGAGAGAATTCACTTATATTAGCTCAAATATGACTTCAGTGGGAAGAAAGATTCACATCTTTCATTAGAATATAGTTTCTATCTGGTATTTATTTGCATATATCACTTCAATCTAGGCTCTTAATGGAGAATAAAATCCACACATTTCACAAGAATATAGCATTTCACCATTGGGTATTTCAAATGTTGTTCTTTCAGATTGATCGATTAAACAATTCACATCCGAAGTTTCAAAATATTTCTACGTTTTTCCATGTATTTTACCATACTTGTCTTATTTCAGCTCACCAAGAAAGTATTGATCCATCCAAAATCTTGGAATATTATAAGTTCATGAAATATTTTTGAAGCCGGAACATCTGTAAAAAAAAACAAAATAAAATATATTTAAGATACAAAGTAATTCAACAAATGATGTAGATAGTAATAACACTTTATATTCCAATAGGCTCATGCTAGGATTAGCAATATCTTTAAATATCGGAGACAAAATATCATCTGATGATTTGTCAATAACTGCAAGTATTAGATATTTCATAACTATTATCAAATCAAACATCATCAACACTTTTAATGATTTTGTGGTGATTAAAATATTTGGATCATACAACTAGAGCCATAACTAAGTGCTCCTCATTCTGACATTGCCTAAACACTTCAAACATTTGTTAATCAATGAGAAATAAAGATTAATAATTTCTTTCTTATTGAGTAGAATAAAGTGAGAGCCTTATTTGCCAGAATTAATGGAACAAAAATGTTTTTCTTAAAGTGATTAAATTTGGTAGCAAGGGGGGCAATTATATTTTTTGAGTGTCATCAATCTCTACCATAAATATGAAACTGAATATAACTAGTAAGTACATACCTGTCATCCCATTGTCACTAAAAGTTGAATGAAAATCAGTTCATATATAGCACCAATATAGGAGAAGTCACTAAAAAAATCTTGGATCTGTCCCAACCATTATTTTATTCTTTTTTAGCTCATTTTGGAGATATGGAGTTGATAATCATAAGGGTATGAAAAAATATCTCTTAGTCACAGAAAATATCCCTGGATCCATCCCAAAATATAACCAATTCTACATCACCCATGATCTAACCTTCCTGAAGATTTCAATTGAATTTATTGAAAACTTGTAGAGATATTGCTTGGACATACAGCTAAAATGTGAGGGAGTTTTTGTAAAAAAATATCCTGAATCTGCCTCCAAATGTGATCATTTCCTTCACCTAGGACTCTTCCATACAACATCATACTGTAATATGTATTATAATTGTCATTGTAGTTAAAACAAGTAATATTTAAAAATTCCACACATTAGACACCATAGATAGGGAAGAATACTTAGGTGTACACAGATTCCAAACTAAATTTCACACACCACATACAACAGAAGATAAACAATGCCAACATGACACTTTCAATTGTCATTGTCGATGTATTTGAAATTAGTAATACAAGTATCAGCCACCTAACTTACAAATGCACATTCTTCCAATGTCCCAAAAGGTTTTAATAGAGTTGAACAGCTAACAGGGCATAAGGAACGTTAGCAGATATAGTGGCTTATATGAGTAAAACACGACAAAGTGAATGCACTGCCAGACATATAATGGCACAGTACATATCTATAGTGTATACTATACACAATACTCAAAGGCAATATTGAACATGATACGGGTTCATGTATTTATTTCATTTCTTATTGTTATTTTAATGTAGATTCTCCTCACTTACAGATAAAAAGTACACTTACGTAAATATATTGATATTTTTGTAATACTGTATCAATGAACATGCTACTGTACCTTTCTTAAATTCTCCTCATGAATTCAGTAGTCACTTTTTTTGTGTGGGGGGGGGAGTAAAGATTTACCCAACAATTGTTTCTTTTGATGAAATAAAATTAATTTTGACTATGCATCTTTGAGATATAAAAATGATTGCATATAGAATTGCAAAACATATGGTATTGAAACATCAAGTTCTGAAACTTATATCAGCTGACAAATGTAAACGATGGTGAAGTTTATTCAGTGTAAGCTAGTCTATACCAAGCTTGCAGACACACTTTGCTAGCTAGCCTAATGATGCACATTATATATCATTAAGAATATATTCTATTTAAATATGTGCACATTATGTGAGGCTATCTACAATATAGTATGTAATTTTGGCTACTTAGCACTGTAACTATGCTAAAATTGCTAATGCCCTACTGTGTCCTGAACACAACCTTGATTTATCATCATTAGCAGCAGCCTTTTAGAGTCATTGTTGAACATTGATCTTTGCCAAGATTTGCCAGACCACTTTAGCATGGGTGTGACGGAGCCAGTACTTTATGAACTTATCTAGTTTGTCATATCATCTTATATTTTGTCGGCCCCAGTTTTGCATGTGATCTCTGGGGATCCACAATGTGAGTTGTGATGTCCAGTGATTGTCTACCATTCTCACATGACCAACCTATTGCCATTTGAGTTTTCTCATGGATTTTCCTGTTTCCTCTAATATACTATGCTGTCTATGATTCTCTCTTGTGCACATTTCATGGTTCTCAGTTTAAAGGTCAGTTTTTTGGTCAAGTTTCAAATTTCAGCTCAATAGGTGACTATTAGGAGGATGCATTGGTTGTATACCCTTCTTTTTAGCACTAGTGGAATTTTCTTGTTCTCGAAGGTTGAGCTCGCTTGGCTGAAAGCTTGATAACCTTGTGTGATTCTTCGCTTGATTTCTTCTTTTGAGGATTTCATGTAGATTTGTTGTCCTAGGTAGATATAGTGGTTTACTTTCTTCATCTTCAATATATTTGTAGTACATTACATATGTTTCACTAAAATTCATATGGAGACCAACTTTCTTGCTTTCTTTGTTCAGTCTGTCCAGTATCATCTGGAGATAACCAGTCTAAAGATTTCCCAGAAATTACTCCAAAGGAAGTGAAGTAAGCCATCAAACAAAGAAAGAAAAGGCCCCCAGACCAGATAACAAGTGAGGTATACCTATTTTAATACAGTAAATGCTGGCAACAAAAGTTACCTTTCATTAATAGTCATAAAATAAAATTCATTTCATTACTGTCAACATTACCTATATCAAGATATTACTTATCATCAGCATTTACTTTATTGACACAATTAATTCTATTTATTTAAAAATTATGATAAAACTTACCCTGAAGCAAGCATTCACAGTTATCAGCTGAACATTTATTTACTGTTCTTCTGACATTGTGTGCTTAATATTTCAAAACATACGTAAAACATTTTTCAGCAAAAGAAATGCAAAATAACCGTGACTATGTGAGAGCATCAGGAAAATCGTCACAAAAAAGAATTAGAAAAAAAACATTTCAAGTTTGCATAATACTGGCAATTGAATAGTGGCTACATTAAAAGTGATCATCAATTTGAATATACTGTTTATGCAAACAAAAAAATTGAACAACTTCGGTGAGCTTCATTTAGCATAAAAATTTATCAGTACAAAAAAAATTTAAAAAATAAAAACAGCAAGCCAGAAGCAGCTGGACATACATACAATCAAAAAGGTGCATAGGATGTTCTTTCTTTGCGATGAAATTTATTTTCTGGTCCACAAATTCAATCTGTCTTGATTGACATTTTTTCTGTCCTGTGATACAATATAATCAAGTGATCTATGTGGTATATGTGTACCAGTGGATTCAGACAAAATAATTGAAATGAGTTGTTACTGTCTATGCCATGAGGTAAGCTTTTTATTTTCAACCTAATCACATGCATGTAGTTCATACACGTTAAATGTGATTTATGTATATGGTCACTGGTCTTTTCTGCTAATGTGTAAATGAGATTCTGCATGCTTTATGCCAAGTTGTATTTCGGTACTTTCATATTTATGAATGAATTTCACAAAACCATAATTCTACAACACACTTTATTCCCTTTGTTTCCAAATTTTGGCTGCCTCGCATTAGCTTCATCAGTGACCTCACTTCATTCATAAATATGAATTACCAAAATACAAATGTGATTTAATTTCATCTTAATACTTGACCCAAAAAAGAAAGTCAAGTAATTTAGATCTAGTGCATTGCAGTAGCTTAAAAAAGTGTAGATAGAGCTACAATAGCAAACCCAAGTTAGTACTAAGAAGTCTATCAATGAGCATAAGGCCTTGTCCCATCATTTTCTAAATAATTCATTATACAGTTTATATGATCTGACTCAGGATTATAATCATAAATGTTTTAGCACATACTCTACCAGTTATATTATTGGAAGAAATTCTATTCTGTGTGGAAGCAGTGTTTATTTGTTGCAAATAAAAGATTTTAAGAAAAAAAAATGTTAATCTTCATTTTGATTTGCAGGAATAGCTAAAAAACTGTAGAGCCATAACTGAGTAACTGAATAAATGTAACATTCAGACATAAACATTGTTCATCAACTGTGCACTACTGTTTGTATGCTATAGACTGTTTACTGAAAAGCGCTATTTCTTGTTTGTTTACTGTTTGTGTGCCAATTGCAGACAGTTGTGTGCAACCCTTACACAAACGTTCAAAGAACATGTCTATTTGGAGTGGGAAATTTCATTTGTTTCAAAATAAAAACAAAAAATCTTCCATGCATAAAAACATTAATTTACATAGATTTTGAAAGATTCGAATGAGTGAATAATGAAAGTAAGAGTAAATCAAAAAAAAAAAATTGTCATAATTTTTCCTAGTTCTCTTTTTATTGTAACTTTTACTAATAAAAATCGACCACAAAAGATGATGTTTTACCCAAAAGTAAATAAGTCCATCAAAAGGAAATTTCATTATAACTTTCATTCAGACTTGTTGAGAAAAAAAAGAAGCAACTAAAAAATTAAGCTGAAGGTAAAAAGTAGTCATAAAAATTGATAATAATGGTTTGTAATACTCCATTGAATAAAATTAAATAAAAAAATCTATATCTAACACCAACTTATGTCACTCAGACCTGGATCGCTTTCACAAAGAATTGTTCCTATGTATGTCTAGCCTCGGAAATTGTGTAATTTTTTTCTCAGTCAATTGGACCCCACTCCTGTAATAGTACACAGCTTTTAAATTGGTCATGGTGAAATAAATAATTTTCAACTTAAAGACACAAATAATAAAATCTGGTTCAACAGAATCATTTAGATTGAACTCATGACTGCCAAGCAGGTTACTACATACTAAGGAGCCAATACTCTTAATAAATAAGACCATTGGTTGAGTGCTTCAAGCAACCTACCATATTTCCTTTCTTCATTTTATCTAAATTCTAAGCCATAAGTCATAAAATTCCCTTAAAAATACGAAAGGTAAAAATTACAGCTGTATGATGTTTACTCAATATGCATCTGTATCAAAGGATCCCATCTTGACAGCCAAAAAGTTAAACTTTGCCAAAAAAACTGTAATAATAAAAAAAAAAGCAAGATAAAATATTATTGCAGCAGTTGACAAAATATTTCAGAGAAATCAAACACACAATGGATTAAATTTGTATTTGCACCAGTAAAAAGATGAGAAAAAAAAGTTGTTTTTTTCTCTCTTTTCAAATTAATAAAGATTTTTTTAGTAAAAATAAGTACAATAAACATCAATTTCATACACTTTTCCATTTTTTTAAATTTTCATTAGATGAAATATTGTAGATAGTCAAAAATTTAAGAATAATGATTAACTTTCTATCTTCAGGCCAATTATGATGAAGGTAAAATAGTGGTCAAATAATAATGATATCAATTTCAATGGGAATGAAGACATAACAGTTTCTGAGGAGAAAGAAAAATGTCATAGGAAGTGTTTTTTTAGAATGAAATAAGTAATATTTTAATTTGTTTGACTTTTAGCAATGAAATAAGTGAGGTTTATACGAAAATATACATTTTGATTTATTTAATTTATGATAATATATTTTTCTGATCGTCTCGATTTTACTCCTTTCATTTGAAATATTACTATTAATCAAATAAATCAAAATATTGCTCATTTCATTAAAAATATCAATTATATTAGATAAAGTATTAGATTTTTCATATTACTACAAATCAAATGAATTAAAATATTACTTATTTCATTACTACAAGTAAAATAAACTGAATTGTTATTTATTTCCTTTGAAAAAAATCCTGTTGAAGATTTACAGTCCTCCTACTTGAAAAAGTTTTTTTCTTTCAATTTTAGAAAGCTTAGAATGCAAAGCTAATCAATCTCAAAAGAACGATATCACTCTCAATGAGCAAAAACTTAGTGCGGTGATGAATTGTCGCATACAAATGAATTTTTCTTAGAGAAATAGGTGATTTTTTGTTTTAGGTCAGAGAAGTCAAGAAATATGGGGAAGCTACATCCACTTAGTGTGTTATAAAATATGTATTTGAAAAAATTTGTTTCAATTATCAAGTTTCATTTCTTTTATCAAGTTATTTCATAATACGAGTATGCATTGCTTATCTGAAAGC
The DNA here is from genome assembly GCA_963457665.1 of Thysanoteuthis rhombus. NCBI lineage: Eukaryota > Metazoa > Mollusca > Cephalopoda > Oegopsida > Thysanoteuthidae > Thysanoteuthis > Thysanoteuthis major. Next base: position 146,826 of record OY735213.1, read on the forward strand.
TCCAAATATCCTCTGTAAACAATTTTTTATGAAATTTTCTAAGCTTAAAATATGTTCTTTGAGATGTATGGACAAGCTACTTGACTTCAGTATTTATTAGGCTGGAGGTATTTGATAATGCGGAGCAGCCATTCTTAACAGGGAGGGTGAAAGTTGAGCTGAGTTGGGGTGGGGTTGGTAGTAGATTCGAACAATAACCAAAAGGGGGATGATAGAGGCAAAAAAGGGTTGAGAAATCCTGCATTAAGCCCTACAATCATCTGGTAATTCCATAGTTTATGGCAAAAAAAAATTTAAATGATATACGAGAGGGATTCTATCAACAATGTGACTATTACAATACAATTGGCCAAACTTTCCACTATTTTTGCTGTGGTATAGCTTACATGGGTTATCACATTCAAAAATGTTAATTCTTTTGATAATTTGAAATTTTTCATTGTTAAGGCTGTTTGAGGTTAGGGCACAATGTAGGGAAGGTGGTCCCGATAGTAAACTTTCACACCCTCGCTCAGATGTTAAAAGCGGCACACGAATTCAAAGAAGTGGGTTACTGAAATGAAAACAGAGGTAAATATGTAAATAATATTGGGTAAAAATGTGGATAAAGTTTGAATTCAGAAAATGCCGATATTCAGCAAGGAGGATAATCCAGAAAGACGCTATGGCTACTACTACATGAAAGAAAGGGAAACAAAAACTATCAACATTTAAAATTGTATTTATTATTTTCGAAATGAAAAGAAACAAATCAATTAAATCAGACGATACTTTGTTCCAATCAATCAAATAGAGCATCTCAGCAACTTTACTTCCTTTGCATAATGTAGCAAAAACGTAGATACCTACAGATTATAACCTATAGAATAACCCTGAACCAACAATATCAAAAATAAAATCGAAAGAAAAAAAAATCAACTTTTTTCCTCTGACATCAGTACCAGCCTCTCCGTCGATTATCTCCCTTGCCAAATATCAGAATTTTGTAACATTCACCAAATTCTATTACATTGTTATTGTTTTGAATAAATTAAGTGTTGGGGATGAGAAAGTTTACAATAGGAACTACCTTCTGATATTGCGCTCTAAACCTAAACCTACAAAATTTGAAAATTATCAGAAAAATTTTCCCTAAAAATTTGAATGAGTGAGGTAACTAACGTAAGCCTATCTCTAACGATAGTTCAGTGAAATTAGCGGAAAGTGTGCCCACACCCTTATCGGTATGGTTTCATTGTAAATAGTATCACCATTAAAACATTATTTTCTGTAAACTAACAAATTTCTGGATGGTTGGAAGGTTTAATGGATTGAAAGCACCTGAAATTGAAAGAGCGAATCCTCTAGTAAAACATGCTATTTCAAAACTGAATACACATTTTCCTGACTTATTTATATTTACGTTATAGTAGATATAATTAAACAGTGGAAAAAGACAAACCTTTTTCTTTTTGGTCGTCTTCTGAGAATTTTTCAGTCGATTGACATAATTTCTGTAGAATCTGTCCAATCTATAACAATAAAATTGTAATTAAAAAGAAATTAGAATTAAAGAAAAAACTGGATAAAGACATCCGATCATTTTACGTGAAACAGTTAGAAATTAAAGATATGACAAATCGGTGAATGATATCATTTGGTTCCTTCTATAAAAAAGATAGGCACTTATTCGTTCGTTTGGAAATTGTCGCTTTCATCTGTTAGAATTTAACTCGCCTTGAATAGATTGATCCAATCAAGGATAGACGAAAATATGATTCTCTATGCATTAACATCCCATTATGCAACAGCATAAAGTATCCAACCTTGGTTCAATTTTTTTTTTTTTTTCAAATTAAATCTTGATATTTTCATGATATTAAGGGAAAATCTTTTTTTCAACCATTTCAATAATGAGATAAAAATGCTTTTAAGCTATTTTTTATTTCATTTTGTTCAGAGAGCTTCATTTTATTTTTAAGAAAATTGTCCCTTTCTGCTTAAAATTAAAATAAAGGAAAACATGTGACTGAATACAAAGTAATTCTTCAGTAAATTTGTTTTGTTTTTTAATGGAAAATCATGAAGTCAAAAATACGGAGTGGGGATTTAGGGTGGTCCACCCTGTCTTATCATAACTTGGCTAGTATCATTTGCTGACCCAATTTTACTTCAATATTCCTTTCGCCAAAACAACCCGTTTGTCTGAATATTTCTTCCATTCTATATTTACCAGGATACAAGAGTTTCTCAATGAAAATCCTGTAATGTTAAGGTTCAAGAGAGTTCGGGTTGAAGAATGGGCGTCCGCTGTATCAGTGGGCTGACGTGGACGACAATTGGAATGTTGATGAAGGAAGGGAACTGTATGGAGAACATGCACGCCAAGTACGAATGTGGATGCATAATATCAAACGGAGTAAAAAAGACACATACAAGTATTCAGATATGAAACATGAGAGATACATTCGATTTGTAAGATTTTTTGACAAATAATGGAGATGAAATGTGTGTAATGGAAACATTAATACGATCGATCGTGTAAAGAGAAGAGTAGAGGCCCGTTTAGTTTAGATTATTCCGATACGTAAAAATGAAATATAGTTGTAGGCCTGCTAGTTATATTAGCCCCCCCCCCCAGCAAATTATCAGAATTGATCTAGGAAGAAAAATTCTGATAAATAGCGTTTTCACTGCTTAAGCGCAATGACAAGGTTAGTACACACTTAGTTTGATGGTTTACAAACGTGAAAAAAAGAACAAACGAATAGGTTAACAACAGTAATAAGTTTCAATTCATATGTGAATTAAAAAAAAAGAAGGACTGGAGTTTTCTGTCGACACAAATATGTTTGGAGAGATGTGCTGCGATAAGGATGGGGAGAAAGAAGAATGAAGGGAAAGGAACGTCACTAACTAAATGCTAGATAGAGTCATTAGATTGTCCGTCAGTTTTGGTCATCTGAATTATAGCCACTATAATGTTATCTTTGGAAGTCCGACATAACTACGGTGAAAGTGCTCAACTTGGATAGGATATGTTCTTTGAGATGAAAGAAGTATGGATTACTTCTTATTTGTGAAAGCGTGTGTGTAAAAATTATATAAACTCTCCTAACTAGAGAGAGAGAGAGAGCAAAAAGAACAAGCTTGCCTGGAAGCCGTCAGAACAGAGAGAGAGAAAGAGAGAGAGAGTATTTATTTTCACAAAAGTGAAAAATGTGACACAAGGCCAAAAAGAAAGGGGTGGGGATTTGAGGCTGGTCTTCTATTTCTTATCTTTATCTTAGTTAGTCTCATGTGCTGACCCAATCACACTATGTTATTTCATTCACCAAATAACACATTTTTCTCGATTTCTTCCATGCTGCATTCACCACAATACCAGAATCTCTCTATGATGAACCTATCTAATCCCATATTTACAATTTTTTTGTGTGTGAAGGGAATGAGAATAAAAACCTGATGGATATATACAATTTTAAAAAAACTCCGATGATCGATATATTTTAACAAAAGGAGGTTAATATGTGATCCCCCACGAAGGCCTAATATGGCTGAACAGCAAGTTAACCGGACGAAAACTGGATGTTGACAAAAAAAAAAAAAAGAAATGAAAATTCCAACATCCCCTGGTGAACTCTACCTTCTGTCATCTATGGAGAAGGGAGGGTACGCAATATGGAAAAAAAAAGTGCTAAAAAACAAGAAGGGGACTGATGCTCATTTTCTCCCAAGCTAAGAAACAGTTAGCAACAAAGAAGGGACAAATCTATTCTACCCTAACTTGAGCTGGGCTGACAAGTCTCTTCCAGTTCCCCAAAATTGTTGTCACTTAACCACCAACTTCAAAGATGTCACTCTATCCTGATCTTAACCTTCAGCTGATGCTTAAAGTATGTGACCAGTTGTACTTGAGTGAAATGCTCACCTTTGTGGAATACCTTCTACTGTGTCGTCCAAATCATTTCTCTCATAATGCCAAGTAAGCACATGAGCACTAGATGTGTCGCCTTATACAACGGCGGAAACACATTGATACACACGGTGCTGGCATCAAGGGTAAAAAAACCTGCCCCGACGATGCGAACCATATAGTCCTGAATCAGCTCTTACGATGGATGTACCTACCACACTGCAGTGAAAGAAAGCGTGCTCGATGGACTCCTCCGAATCGCCGCAGCATATGCACTCTGGTGAATCCACCAGTCCCGCTGCAAAAGACCGTTTGCTGACCAAGAGCGCATTCCGAATAACTAGCCAAGTGAGGGACGCCTCGTTGTTTGAGGCACCTCAAGCTGGGCGTCCAAGGCCAGATCGAGTGACTCTCTCCCCTTTCTGGGGCGCACGACGGCCCTCACCTCTGTCGGAATGCATGTTTCTCAAGGCTGGAGAAGCCTTCCAGACATCTTCCTTCCAGAATTCGCCGTTCTCCTCTTCAACCCAGGAAAGACAAGTGCAAGGTATGTTACTGTATTTGAATGTTCAGCATCCCTAGACCGCTCTCCGTAGGTTGGAGCTAACAGATCTTGCGAGATACCATAGGCTTCCTGTGACCCCAGAAGAGTCTGACAAGGGTGCACTCCAACTGTAGTTGGTCGGTACACGGAAAAGGAAGCACTGAGAGTCGGTAAAGGATGAGGGGGTAGATATTCAAAACGCACTACTCGGCCCTACCCTTACAGGAGAGTTTCTTTCGAGTCCAAAGATTAACTGCTTTCTCGTCCTTCTCTAGTGTCTCCGACCAATTCTTCTCCAGCTGGAGGTCGGGACTGAACCAGACGCCGAGTATCTTGCACGGCCCGTCCGTCCAGTCAAAGGGACCGGGGAGAGGGCAACCTCTCCACGTGTCGAGCAACAAGCCCTCGAACTTGTCACTGTTGGTTTTGGTCCCCTGTCACTATCTCATACCTTCAGATTTCTCTGTTGACTCCCCTAGTCCCGGCGATGTTCGTCACAAACAAAGTTACTTTGTCAACATAGGCGGTATACTTGACTGACGTGTTACCATCAGGTAACGTTATTCTGCGTGGGACCAGATTTGCCTTTACTTTGTGCAGGAATGGCTCCAGCGCATCGGCGAAAGTGAACAAACTTGACGAGCTGATCTGGACAACTGGAAGGACTTCGGCATAACTCCGTTCACTTCCACCACCGAGCTGGGGACGCATACAAGAGGCGAAACTAGGAACGAAAATCCTGACCAAAGCCAGGCGTGGATAAGATGGACCCGAGAAAGCGATAGTCAACCCTATCGAAGGCTTTGGACTGATCTAATTTGATCAGCACGGCTCCTATGTCGACTTTATGCAGGTTATCTTGGGTAGTCCTCCCCTCCACATAACAAATCTGCTCTGGGCTGTTCGAGGCGAGGGAAGTCAGCCGTGTGTAGTCACGAGTCGTGCATCCGGTGATATAACACTGGCAATATGTCGGCTTCAATTTTTCCTGCTTGCAGTGCAGCCGTCATATTCGTTGCTTCGGGAGACATTCTTTTTAATCTACCTCTAACTATCAGAGCTTGATCTTTTTTTGATAAGCAAAGAGGCAAGCTCTGCCTTAGCTATGTTTACTTCGATTGAATCTCCATTACTGACTGCCTGCTTAATTTTAGTTTCGTATGTCTTTTGTGCCGTGAACGTTTCTGAATTGAGTCTGCAGCTAAACTCGACGGCAAAGGATCTAATCTCATTTTTAAGGAGAATCCAGAATTCATTCCAAAAGACCATCCCGTTAGTTCTTGCTTAATCATTAGTGTTCGCCGGTCCCAAAAATCCCTCATATCCAGTGCTGAATTTCCAGTACTAGGTTTAGCCTTATCTACATTTATCCGGACCCTCACTAATCTATGATCCGAATAAACTACACTATGAAAACTTGGATACTCTAACAGCCCTACAGCGACTTTCCTATCGTATTCGATCGATGTAACTGGAATATAGCACCGTATTCGAGTTGCCAACATTTGGTCAAGTCCATATTACTTTATTGAGGTGTTCATTTCGGAATTTATCGATGAGGTCTACCCTGTCGATCTAAACCTGGAATGGAAACACGTCCAGATTGTTAGTGTGTGTCTCTTTATTTGCCCCTCTGTCGATATCGGGATCAAGGACGGCAATCCAATCACCTGCCAAAACTACCTGCTTTGACGATATCATGAACGGATCGATTCACCGGAAGAAATCGTCTCGCTCACTTGCACTCAATCCCCAATTAGACGGAATGCATTCATTTTTATGGTAACTTCCACGATGCACAATGCGCACGCTGGATCAGCATATAAACAGGGACCCTCCCACTGCAAATTTTTTTTAGTTTTTGAAGTTCTGGGTGGTGCCTAACATCCAGCAAGTTGGACATGATACAGGTATCATTTGCTTCCTTCAGCCTGTCCAACACCTGCCGTGTACTATCACCGACCCAGACCACAGTCAGCAGCTTCTCTAATCTGGGGGAAATGGTTGAGCCTGCAGCTGAAGCTTGCCTTTTATATTACGTTTGGGTCCACACTGCAGATGTTTACACCCATCTAATGCTTTATGTTTTATTTTCTTGGCCTCTTGGAGAGTTTATCACAGGTGTCAGCGATGTTGAAGATATTCTCCCTCTTCCTTTTTTTTCTCTTTAGGATCGTTATTATTTCGCCGTCCTCAAACCGATTCAAACTTTACCGTTTTTTTTCACTGTCGCCAATCACTGTTCTAAACCTTGCCTATTTAATTTCCATAGATATTCAGATATCTCTCATATGCCCAGCTACAAATCACAGGTCCTTTAGAACAAATGCTTATTCACCTCTATGTCTCCTGTAAATGAAATAAGAATTTACTACTGTCATCTAATTCTCCTTACTTCAGGAAATGGATTTGGGTTGGACTCCGTGTGTTTTCTGTGACATGAAAAGTCTTTCTGTCATATGTTTTTTCAGTGATCATAATTTGGGTGCAGTACATCGTCACAAATTGGCACTTATGGATACCACTGATAACCCTGTCTCAATGATTATATCTTGGTATTCGAAATACCAAGCCTTATGGATTCGAAACATTTCACCCACCTCTGCTTCATTAACTCACGGCTACTACAATTACTTACACAGAGTTCTTACTTTTCGCACGAGCGCCATTTTCTACTTTTCTCTTCTACCTAACAACTAGCTGACACTATATGCCTATTCTATTATGGATTCTATCTCCTTCTTTAATTGCCTAGATAACTATTCTAAATAGGCCTTTTCTATCACGATCGGATCTTACCATTGTTAACATAGATTTTCTTTCAGCCTTATATGTATTGTTTATTAATGTCTCATTTGTCGAATCATTAAATGTATGTCTTATTTGTCTGAACATTTGTACATGCTTTCATTACGATTACGAATCGTTGCGTCCATATTCATGCATGGCACGGAAATTCTCGTGGTGATTATCGACTACCTACCTTCATTTATATTTCAAAGTTTTGTTGATGAGTTACTTCACAAGGGAGCATAATTGTCTTTTTAGTATTAATGCTACCAGTTCTTGATATCAGTAACAGCTTTATTTGTCAGTAGAAGTATTTATAGGATTACATAACATCCTTTTGGGGGATAAGATTTGTTTTGGAGCTGGGAGAATAGGACGAAATTGTGATTTGCATGATTGAATTTTTTATTCTTAAAAATGTTTTCCATCTAACTTTGGTTGGATCTTGATTATAGGGTTTATTTGGATAATATTTGTTGTATCAGCTTCTTTTCTCAACTACCCTTGATTGTTTCAAAGTGTCTTTGATTACATGCTGTCGTTGTTTTTTTTATTAAGGTATTTATTTTCTTTTGTCAATTCGTTTAGTGCATTGAAGACTTTTCACATTCTTGATTTTTTTTTGTGTTTTCCAATCAGAATCCAAGCTTTTCAGGCCAGTTATACATTGAAGATATGGCGCAAGTGATAATCGACTTCTGGAATCTGTGTTTTCATTTTCAAAGCAAACCAATGTTCTTTTCTTCCACCTGCACTTTTAAATTCAATGTCAGAATATAGTATAGGAGAGTTTTTAATAGTTGTAAATTTTATTGTATGTCGTTTAAATTTCTTCACATTTTCTTCTGAGAAGAGTCTTGCAAGATTTTAGTCAATGTACTGATTGAAGGAATTTTAGGGTGTTTGGTGTTCCCAGGTTGGTAGCTGTCAGCAATATTTTCAACTCCTTTTGTAACATGACTTCCTTTTTTATAACAGTAGGAGATTTGTGAATAATCCGGTTCCTCCTGGATAGAAGGATTTGGTAAGCTCTTTTTTTTTTAAAACTTTTATTTTTCTGTCGATTTTGAAATTTTTGGACTGTAACAGACATGGGAATTTCATACATCATGATCCCAATTCAACGGAATATGTAAATTTAAAAACAAAGATTTTATCAAAATAAAGATATAACTTTGTCTAACATTCTACAAATACATACACAAACATACTCATACTCTTTTGTTCTCTCACTCTCCACTCATTTTCTATTTACCTTGGAAGGTAATAACTAAATGAACGCACACCTGAGAATTCGCCGAAGGCTGAACGTTGCTGAAAGAAGATGGAATGGACACGTTTTTCCTGGAAATTATCCTCTTTTACTACAAATGTCGAGAATTCATACAAAAAAACGACCTGGAGTTTCAAGAAGACAAAACCCACATTTATTCGGAAGATGTCAAAAGATAACAGGACAGTCCGGCAAAGCCCCATCGTCAAACAACAGGTAAATACAACAACGCAACGACTCAATTACAAGTTAAATACCTTGATTACAGTCTTTGATTTACACTTTGAAAAGACTTCACCTTCACTCCACATTACAATAATAGATTTCTCTTGTATGTTTATAATTCATGTACATAAATAAACAGTGTAGCATGTTTGCATGAGAAACATTTGTCGTTTATTCCTCCATGATTTGTCTCCCTCTAGCATACTAGCCTTTTTATCCTACTTAGCCGAACGAATGATAACACACACGCCTCTTCTACGTTGTAGTAAATACGCATCTAATCTTATCCGAGGGAACCTTGTGATACTAAAGAATAAATCCTATCCTAATAGAGTCAACAATAAATACAACTTATAGAAGCCCCAGCAAATATTTGGTTTGAAAAATTGTAGGACGAAATAATTAGTAATAATCTCTTTTAGTTTTGTAACTACTTCGATTTGAGGTAAATGTTATTCAGTCGTAGAAGTAGACGTTACCTCAGAGTAGTTTAGGAGAAATTTACAGAAAAAATTTGTCATACCAAAAAATCCATGCAAATTTTGATTGTATTTGTGTTGCAGCATGTTGATAGCTCCAACTTTCGATGGATTGAGTTTTTGTTATTCACAAGTATTTAGGTGACCTAGAAATGTGATTTGAGGTTGAGCAAAAATACATTTGAAGCTGCTTAATTTTAAACCATGTTTACGTAATCGGTCAAAAACGAGTTTCAATCTCTCTAGATGCTCTCTTTGAGTATCAAACCATATAATAACATCGTCTTGGAAATTTTTGTTACTTCAATTCCTTCAATTAATAGTGCTACTGCAATTTGAAACACTTCGCTAGCCCTATGAACCCTGTAGGGTAGTCTGGTGAAACGATATCTTCCAAAGTATGTGTTGCAGGTTAGTAGGTGAGAACTTTCTTTGCCGACTGAGATTTGCTAAAATCCATTAGAAGCATCCATTTTGGAGAAATATTTAGGACCATGTATTTCGGCAAAACCTAACCAAAGGGACAGATCCGCAAATTGAGAACCATGCAACGTGCACATGAAAGAATTATGCTGGGCCTCACATGGAGAGACCAAAAGACAGCACAGTAAATCTGAGAAAAGACAAGAGTCAGGGACATCATAGAATCCATTGAAAATCTCAAATGGCCATCACGACTCACAACATGGATCCCCCAGATCACATACGCAACCGAGGCCAACAGATTAGATAGAGAGACGAGCTAGACAAGTTTAGGGAGTACTGGCTCTGCGACGCCCATGATAGAGAAGTGTAGCAAATCCTGAGGAAGGTCTATGTTCAACGACGGACGTTAAAAGACTGATGATGATGATGATGATGATGATGATGATGATGATGATGATTTCGGCAAATATTTCTTCAGCAGTGCAGAATTCATAATGTTCACGTTTAATTGCCTTGTTTTGTTCAGGTGGGTTTTAGTTCCCCGTTTGATTTTCCAACGATAACGAGGGAGTGGATTCCCTTACCGAAACAATTATTCCATTTTTTTGGCATTTTTCAAGATCTATTCTAATTTTTTTAGGTTTGATAGAGCTTTTCTTGGAGATGGATCACGGGAGTTATCTTAAGGTCTACTGTGATGTGTAGAGTGTACGGCAAAGTGCCAATTTCACTAAATAAACCATCATATTTTTGTAAAAGATTTGGTGAACCTCAGTGATCGATTTAAAGAAAGATCTTTGGATACAATTTTTTTAAAGTTTTTTTTTTTTGCATGTACTTGCGACTAGTACTGGTTGAGATTTCGTGTCTGAAGCGATGAAGAGTATAGGAGTTTTTAAAGTCTTAGAATTAGAGAGGCTGTACGCTTTCCTAATAAATGAATTTTAGTGTAATCATATGCAGTCAAATTCACTGAAGTACTCTTTAATATGGGTCTGGAGACAGATTGTTGTAGTATCTTTTCATTGTCAATCGTTCAGAATGCCCGCTGTTATTTTTATGTGATTCAGGTTTTATCTCTCAGTGAGGATCCTTGAAGTCAACCGTATCTAAGGAGAAGTCATCAGTATCAGAATCACTTTTTGAGAAAATTTGTATTCTATGTACCGACCTTTTTAGATAACTTGGAATAATGACTTTTGTCGCATTTACTGCATATTTTAGGTGATGCTGGACAAATATCTATTGGATGAATGCCATCACAAAATCTACAGAAGTGAATATAATTTTGAATTTTTGAGGGCTTTCTGTTATCAGCTCCGCTTATGCAGCTTTTAGAATTGTTACCGTGCCGACTATCTATAGCAGCTATATCTCTATTCGGAACTTCTGCCAAGGCATCTGAGATTTTAGATAGGCGTCTTGTTTCTTCAGTAGCCTGTCCTGCTTTTATGGCCTCGTATAGTTAGATCGTGTTCCCTCAGAAAACGTTCTCTCAGGTCGGAATCTGAGATATCATACATTAAAATATGATCAATAAGACTCTCCGAAATATCTCTGAATTCGCAACGCGATTCTCTGGAGTGGGGTTTAGTGATATAATCAGCAAACTTTTGTTGATCTGTTAGCATCTAAGTGAAGAAGTTCTTTCTCGGTTGACAGGAGTCAAATTTTTCATTCACTTTTTCTACTTTGTACCTATCGTCATCTTCGTCAAAGGTGAAAGTCGAGAAGATATCGGGGCCCTTTGATCCCTATGCATGTTAAGAGAATTGAAGTCGCAACTGTAACTGATCGGCAATTACACTTTGTAGCTTGTAGTAGCTGATCAAGTTCTATTTGCCAATTGCACCACTCGCCCACTAATTTTTCCCTATGTAAAGTTATTTATTTTGGGGGTAGCAAAAATCCATATTTTAGAAAAAATACCGTATCCATGTGGATTATGGTTGTTCTTGACTTCTGACTCGATTTTGTATGCTGATTGACAGAGTGTGGCAGATTGTTATGGTAAAGAGTAGCTTAAAGTGATTGAGAAATTTGAGAAAGATAGTAAAAATATGCTAGTAGATCAGCAAAGTTAGTTTTCCAAAGTCCCAAGAATCTAGGTCATAAAAAGATTCATTGGGAGGGGGCAAGGGAAAGTTTTTGATTTTGTTGAGTTGCTGAAATGAATCAGTGACATTGGGAAATACAGTCTATGTGTCCTATGCCTATCCCAGAAAAGAAGGGGTTGGTGTCACCCCAGTAAATGAATGGAACTTTTAAGTGCTGAACCTTTAATGGATCCAAACGAATAGCAATTTCATGTGTATCTATGTATCCTTGATACTTTCCTGTGCCAAATGATATCCATGTTTCATTCGCTCGAATATTATGCAGGTTTGAAACAATGAGTACCATCACATTTGTATCTGATATTCTTACCGTGATGTATTTCATGTGCAACGTTCAAAAAATGTAGTATTTTTGTCTGCTTCCTCACGCGAGCGAGGTTCAATAAGATTTTTGTAATCTCTCCCTGGTGATAAAAGTACTTGCTCATCATAAGTGCTTTAAACCTCTTCACCTTTGATACTGGCAAAGCTTTCTTCGTGGCAATTGGCACCTTTGATGAAAGATCGATTCTCCCCATTACTCTCTTTCCCCTCTTCGCTCTTGTTGCTCTCTGCAGGTTGTTTGGGTTGTGAACACATAAAATCGTCTCTACACCTGACTAGAGTATTGTTGGATATATTGTAGGAAAACAGTCTAATCATCAAAAGTCTGGGAGGTTCCTAGTTGCAGCATTGGAACTATGACTGAACCATCCAGAACTAGTGCAGTCACTTGTGGGGTACTGGTAGTTCTGCAGTAAGTATATCTGATTCGTTGCCAGATCTCGTGCCACCGAGCTTGACTAGTCCTAAGGACCATGTTTAGATTTCATGATTGAAAAAGTCTTCACTTCCCTGGACTGGCGCGCGATATATAATCTGGAAAATAATGTGCAGCCATCCTCCATAGTTGCCACCACTGATTTCTGTTTCTAAAGACGGTTTTTTGTTTGTGGAAAACAAATGGTCCTTCTTGATTGGATCGGCGATTGCCTTTCTTGTGCCAACAAACCTCTCTTCAACAAATTGCTCATATTACTGTTTACCCAGTTCGTATACATATTCTCTGTCTTGTGGATACTGGCTTTCATAATGATCTTGATATCTACAGCTAGCAGATCACCATTGTCTTCCTTGGATAGGTTTCCCATCTTTCAAAATACATCTGCAAGAGATTTTATTTCCTGAGCGAAGTTGGAGCTGATGAGGGTGTGTTAGGTACGTTCTAGCGTACCGATTCAACGTTGTCGATAGAGTGACGTCGTTCCAGTGCCGTTACCGTCCAGTGTGTTTCACAAGACTAACAATAACGTAATCCAAGAATTTGAAGAAAAATTGTTATTTGAATACCAAAAACTTGAAATTGTTCTAAAATCTAACAATAAAAATTTAATTTCTGTAGTATTTTAAAAGTTAATAACTCACCGTATCTTTAAAAACTGTGTTGGAAAATCATTTTAAAAAGAGAATGGTTTATTATTCAAATATCAAACGAATAGTCCTAAGATTTAGTCATCGCAAAATTGCCATACTAATTTCTTCATGAATGACTGCATGGATGAAATAGTAGTATCAATTATTATGCTTTAGGAAAGGCGAAGTTAATGGGATATCTTGTAAATCACCCATGTTCATCAGGTGGGTTACAAAAAAGCATCCACAAAATCAAGCTCAAGGTAAAAAGTAGCCATAAAAATTAATAACATTGATTTATAATACTTCATCAAAAAGATATAAACACGTGCCAACCAGTTAGACGAATGGGAAAAACATTGATTGTTTGAAAAAAAACCTAAATTGAATGAACATAAAAGTCTCCAACAATTACAAGTACAGATCCAGGGGTCCAGACAAATAATTCGCAGCAATCTTTTAAAAAATGATATCTAAACAAAGGATTTTCATGAATGAGAAAAAATCTGCTCTAATCCTTAATGTTTCAGGCCCTGATACCATCCACTTAGATTATCTTAGGCCAACGACATCACCTTCCATAAGGACATTTATCTGGTTATGTGTTATAGCAGAGGTGGGGGATGTTGTATTGTATGCAACAAACCTCCCAGAAACAAATTCTTGGTGAACGGAGGGATACAAAATTGACAGATACATATATCTGATGTGATTACAGAGTCGACGTGCATAGTTGATCCAGTCCAAGCTGAATACCCATTGATTGAACAAAACAAACGATTTCTTTTCCCTTTCTGATTCCTTCAATAATTAGAAGAATGTTAAGCTGGAGTTGTGGTCAAGTTAGAACTACATGCCCATCAAAGTAAGAGGTTATTTGTGTTGTGGCCTCGCAAGTGATTCGATCTTGATGTAGGACAAAAATAGCCCCAGAGAATTTAGTGAGCATCGGAAAACGATGGAAAGTATTTATCAGAGAGAGCTGATTGCCCCGTTCAAGGTTGAAATGATATTGGGTATTTTTATGAACGGAGGACACAATTTTGCACTTTATGAAATAAGATGTGTGTGTATAATGAGAGGTATTGAATATGCATCGTTTATAGTTCTGTTTATTTGGGGGGGGGGGCTTTCCCTTCCTTTTTGAAATTCCATTTCCGAATGCATCATTTTTCATTTCGATTTTAAAGTTTTAGTAAGTCTGTTAGTATTTCGAAATGTGCTAATCAAACTTGATTGATATGTGGGATTTTATTGTTGTTGACTTCATCAAGATAAATTTTATGATATAATATCAGAAGGTTCCGTGTGTACTAACTAGTATTAAGAGAGTTAGGCTGTTATCATTCAGCTAAGTGGGGAGAAAGAGACTATAAACATGCCACAACCCAAATACAAACAAAACCTGCAAGGATTTTTTGACATTTTTTATTCTATTGTAAAGAAAACAGTGATATGAAAAAGCAAACTTCAACGTGAGGAAGCAAGGAATTGGTGAAACTGTGGATCTTTTTGTAACTGCTTTATATGTATGTAATTCCACATGATGAACTAATTAGAGACAGATTAGTAGTCGAGATTGCAAATGTACGTTTGTTAGGAAGAATGCAAATATTGGCCTTTTACAGCAACCATATTAACGGTACAAATACGGTACGAAATCTGGGAAACCTTCAGTTAAACCTTCTAACTGGACTTTTGGAATAAAACCAAGAAGAAAAAAGGAAAAGAAAACAATGGTTAATTAACATTCTGGAAAAAAAACGATGGAACATAGCCTTGCTGTGCGAAGAATGAAATGCTGACTTTTTTTTTTTTACAAAATATGTGTTGAATATTCTTGTGTGATGAAAAATTTGCTTATCTCAAAAGGGATGCAGTGGTATCACAGAGAAAACTATTTTGATTGACCTTTAATTTTTTCTAATTATTTGATGAAGTATTGTAATATAATAGTTTTATAAGTAATTTTGTCCAGTTTTTCCTTTCATCTTAATTTTTAGTTGCTTTTTATCAAAACTTTATCTCAGAAAATTAGGATTTGTGAATCAATATGTTGTGTCCATATACAAAGAGTGTTTTCACAAGATATGTTGAATATCAAAATATTACAAACCGTTTTGTCGACAGACATTAAAACTGGCATCAGTACCCCACTAAACCCCTTCTGAAAATTTATTTCATTTTCGGAATACAACTTTTAGGGGGTATTTTTTGGCCTTACGCTGGCGTGTTTTTTCTTTACGTATTCCAGTGCTCTTACCTGTATCGTTTTGTCAACAGATTTGAAAATTGGCATCACTGCTCAACTGGATTTAGAAAATGCTGATAGACTCACAAAAACCTATGCAAAATTGCTAAACCAAAAGAGTACATCTTAATTGACATTAAACAATATGCTTCTTCTTACTAACTCAACAAATTATTCACACAGAGATCTAAATCTTTGCTTCCAGTCCATGCTGTTAACTCACTGCCACAGAATGATAGCCTTGTCTAAGTTGTGATTGAGTCAACCTAAAATTAAGATAAAGGCAAATAGTAGTAAAGAAAATAATAATGGTTAAAAATACTTTATAAAGGTAAAAAATGGTAATAGAATAGTTTCTCACAATTTTCTAAAAATTACCTGCTTTAGCAGTAACAGTCATGTGTCCCTACACTTCATCCCTTCATCATCTTTCAACTCACATTTTGTCCTTGAGGAGAGAGAAAGGGTAGAAGAAGAAATAGAAATATAGTTATGTTATTTTTATTGCTGCTATGAGCTATTTCATTACTGAAAAAGAGATATATGACAAAGGACACCAAAACTTGTTTGAGAATTGATTTCAATGGAGAAATATGTATGCAGTTCTTAAGAAGAAAGAATGACGAAAATCCTAATATGAAAAATTTTTTTTGACATCTAGAAACAAAGATTGGATAGAGAATGACCTCTGTTGACCTCAAATGTTGGCCTATGTGAGAATTCAGTCTTTATTGATTCTTCATGCTAAATATCGAATTGGCATTTTTAGTTTTTGTAGTGAAGAGGAACAAACAAAATCACAAATATTAGTATAGGTATCTTTAAAGAAAGTTTTGATTTTAATTATAAAGTCTATTAAGCCCTACTTCAATTATTATTCATTTCCACTTGGCAAATCTCCTTGATTCTGTAAATCTCTATAAAAAGCCAATAATCTCACTTTTCTTAAAGACATCCATCCCTTTGGTTTCTTTTGTGGACTTATGCAAGCTAGAAAATGTTTTTAAGTTTATTCGATGGATTGGAGAGGAAAAGCATACTGATTTCTCCGCAAAGTGTTCTGCACTTAGTAGATAGTATGCTGTGGTTCCTACTTCAGTTGCTGTAAGTATTTGACTTCTTTCATCACTTCCAGAGTGAGAATGTTGTGTAGTTTAACTCAACAGGGTACAGTTGAAACCGATTTTCATTTCGCTCACTGATCACAAGGATAAACTGAACCTTTTGTCTCCTGTGGCTATATATGACTTACTAAAGGTATTTCTTACAGCTAGTCTTTAGGCAATGGTGTTTATTCAACACAATTTCCTACGTAGATTATTGATGGTGAGCATTTCGTGGTAGATAAGCTCCTACATGGCCACAAAATTCTCCTCTCTGATGATGCCAGAACTCTTTTGATTTCTGATGTAGTGTCTGGCAGCTTGTGCACATCCTCCAAATACAAGCTGCACCATTACAGGTAATTGGTAGAATCAAATGCTGCAAAGATTGGAAGAAAGGCCTGGACTGTCTGGAGATGCAAATCCCAATTTCCCAACTGCAACTATGGATAAAGTTCCTCACTTGAAAGCAAATCGATGAAGGTGTCTAAATACTTGAATGTTTCATTTAGGCTTCTGGCATCACATCTTAAGTAGTCAAAGTCACTGAATAGTTGACGATAACCTTCTTTGAAATCCTGAAATACAATAAAACTATCACCAGCAGCCTTACCTACTTTCCTCTTCAGCTGAATAAGTAGTTCAAGTTCCTTTCCATGGATTCTTAGGTGGTCTCCAATCTTGAAAAACACAGCCCATTTTAATCTTAGCAGCGTAAGTGCTCCTTGTTTACTGATTTTGTGTAGTTCTTCCTTGTTTACACCAACTCTACAACAATCACTTCAAAGTCAGCATTCCTCACAAGAATGCTTTTCACATCAGTCCCTTGAGGAACTTATCTAGAAATCCTAATACAACCTTTGCCATTTGGAATGAGCCCATGCATAGAATATTCTGAAATTCTTCAGGCCGAGTTAACTATATCTCTCACATGGTTTGCAATAGATTTCCTCATGTGACAGGCAGTTTTGACTGGTCATGGTTCTGAAGTATTCCCTAAAAATTTTTCATCGCTGTGAAGACCTTGAAGTTATTTAGACCAGAAAATTACGAAAATGATACGTTAAAATAACTTATTAATATTGAAACTGTGTAGTCGGAAACAGCAGAAGATGACCTGTTCAAGTTGGTGTATGCAATGCTGCTATTTCGTGTATTACCTGGAGGCTTAACAAATGGAGGACTCGAAATCTCGCATGCTATAAAATTAAGTCAAGAATAGTGTGCTGAACCAGTAGGATGCTCAATATACAGATCAGTGCCTTCGAGGTCACTGTATCGGGACGGATCCAGTTAACAGAAGCCTTTTATAACAAAGAAGGGAGATACGGAGCAGGCTCAAAATGAATTGCCAAAGCAAACTGTATAAAGAAATTAGATCATGGGCGGCTAAATAGTACTCTTGAAGCCATCGGCAAAGGAAGCTCCGAATTGACAAGCGATGCGTCTGAGGAACATAGACATGTGGACTTGTACCGGAGGGAAGAAATCACACTAATTTCTGCGATTATCTTAAGGTAGACGTAAGCAAATATCAATGGTGTTCAACGATAAATCTAAGACGTAGGTTGTTTTTTTCTCGGGATCCGGCAATTATTCTAAACATGAGTGAAAAACTCAGGGATATCGGCATAAAATATTTAAATGGCAGTAAAAAGAGAACTAAATCCAAGCCAAAGAAGGCCGGGACAGAAAAGGAGAAAGTGCACTAAATAAGTATTCAAACAACAAAATTATCCAGAAGAGCTAGTGTGGCCACAATACAAGGAATATGAATGATTACATTGAAGAGAGACAATCTGAAGAAGTCATGCAAGACGATAAAAGTGGAAATTTATTTACTGAAAGTAATATCAGCCACTCTGAGGCAAGAGAGAACTGCAATATAAAAAATCTGCCTGTCCAGTAGAACTAACAAATAATCCTGCAACCAGGCTAGAAATGATAAGTCAGAGTTTTACTGAAAAAAAGGACCACCCACAATTATTTCAGAAAATTCTCCTAACTATGAGAATAGATCACGTCTTTCAAAATTTAACTCTAAAAGAAAACTGCTAAACGGTTAAATTATAGATTTTCAATGGCTAAAACACTCTGAGTCAAGTGGTAAAGTCTTGCAAGCTATGATCAGTGGTTGTGGACTGCAGCAAAGACATTCTGCTGAAAAGACTATTGATGAAATACAAGTATAGGTATGAAAGTTCTTATTCAGTTTGAGGGGAGAGTAGTTGCTGTTAGTTGTGTGTGGTGGGAAGATGTGGTAGTGAGAAGACGATTTTGCCTCTATATAGTTTGGTTGTTAGCATCAATTGAAATTTTGATGATTGGAGGGAGATGTATGGTTGTCATGACAACATGGAGAGTATGAGCACCAAGTATGATTATGGAGGCAGATATTTGAAAAGAGTAAAGAAGACACATACAAATATTCAAATGAAGAAATTTAATGTATATTTGATATATAGATATTTATGACAATACAAGACTGAAAATAGAATACACACATAAGGAAACATTGATACGATCGCAAAGAGGAGAGG
This sequence comes from Thysanoteuthis rhombus, assembly GCA_963457665.1. NCBI lineage: Eukaryota > Metazoa > Mollusca > Cephalopoda > Oegopsida > Thysanoteuthidae > Thysanoteuthis > Thysanoteuthis major. The sequence continues at coordinate 165,861 of OY735213.1, forward strand.
AAAGAAGATGGGAGGTATCTTCTAAGCGAAAGATGGGAGCTTTGTGCCGTAATAGTAGTAGTTATGTGTTAATAAAGTGAAACTGACTGATCTGCTACGAATCAATAAGGCTTAGAGCGTACCAAGGAATGGTCACGGAGACCAGGTATCAGTAAGTATGCCTAACTGCTAAGTTGTGGGTGATGAGAAACACATGACAGACTGACTATTTAAGATGGTGGAAAACACGGAGTTTAACCCATGTGTGCTTCTCGGAGTAAAGAGAATTAGAAGACAGATAGCCGTGACTGTTATGCAGAAAATGCATTGCCATAACATTCACGAGAAATGGGGTTGTGTACAGGTTCTGAGCTAGTGGCGAGGACACGGTTGAGTTCAGATGCCTTGACATCGGTGAAATAAAATGGGCAACGTTTAGCACAATTATTGGTCACGAGTGGAAAATGGTAAAGTTTAGATCGGCTGGGAGGCTTGCGAAATGATACCGATCCTTGATAGAGGAAAAGAGAGGGGTAGAGCAGTCGGCTAGAAGCATCGGGGCAAATGACTTACGCATTTTCGAAAAAAAAAGAAGAAAATTGTGACCCAAGGTCAAAAGTATGGGGTGCGGATTAGGGCTAATCCACTTCGTTCTATCACCACCTTAGCTAGTCTCATTTGCAGACCCAATTTTACTTCAATATTTCTTACACCAAAACAACGCATTTTTTCTGAATATTTCTTTCATTCTGATTTACCACAATACTGGAATTTCGCTGAGAAAATCCTATCTAATCCCATATTGACATTTTTTTGTAAGGGTGAAAGGTAAAAGTGGAGTTAATTATACACTTCCAAAAACAAAACTCCAATGAATTACGTATATTTACAAAAATTGGTTAGTATTTGACACCCCACAAAAGTTCAATATGGCAGAGCAGTAAATTAAACGGGTGGGAGAGAGAAAAATTTTGAAAATTCCTACAAGTACCCTCCCTGCTGCCCGACAGCTAGTGGGGTGGGCATGATAAAGCTATAATTTGTCACCCTCAGCATGCCCCTTACCTGCCGTGTACTATCACTGACCTGGACCACAGCCTCTCCACTCTAGGGAAAATGGTTTGTTCCTCCACGTCCCGTTTTCCCGTTTTGACGAACTGGAAGTTCTGGAATATCCCAAGATCCTTGAGAGTCTGCTGCTGCAATTTTCTTCGTCTATAACGTATGCATCCACTCGGCAGATGCATACTCCCCTCTTATGTTTTATTTTTTCTGATTTTTTTTTCATGGGCTGCACCTCCGAGCTGCCCTCGGATGGACTTCTTAGCCTCTTTTGGAAGGCAGTTAAATATGGCATTGGAGTTGGAGGCAGCAGCAGTTGCAACTGTGGCTGTGGTGGCGACGACGGAGGTAGTGAAGTTGGAGGAAGAGGAAGTGTGGCGGATTTTTGTAGTTTGTTTCCATAGGGAAATTGAAGCAGGCTGTCTGTTCTTGGCTTTCTTTTCCTTTCTCAGACTAACATAACCACCCTTAGTCTTATCTGCATACGACAGCAGGGTCTATCTTTTGTAGCTGTCGGTGTCTCCAAGTTTAGGGGCATGTGTTTTCTGAAACACCGCTTTTTGGGCCTTCCGTCCATCCTTACCCATTGCCTGCCTCTCTCCCCCCAACATCTCATATAGTGTCACCTTATAAGATGACGTAGAGGACAGTTTAAGCGAGAGGATACCTAAATCTCTTCTGACAGTGAACCTGACTTTTCTGGTACCGGTAATGGGTGAATCTTCGTGTGATTCTTTTGAGTCAGTCCAAGTGGATGATGGCTGTGTCTAGAATGCCGGTTTCTTTTCTCAGATAGTAGCAAGATGACCACTCTCACCACATATCAAGCAAACTGACGACACAAATATGTTCAAAGAAACTTACCGCGATAAGAATCAGGATAAAGGAAGAATAAAGGGGGGAATATCACTAACTAAACGTGAGATAGAGTCTTTAGATTGTTCGTCAGTTTTGGTCATCTAAATTATAGCTACTAAAATGTTATCTTTAGAAGTCCGATCTAAGTAAGTCAAGAGTGTTAAACCTAGATAGGATGCGTTCTATAAGATGGAAAAAGAATGGATTACTTTTTATATGTGATGATGCGTGTGTAAAAACTGTGTGTGAAAACTATATAAACTACCCTAACTAAAGAGAGAGAGAGATCAAGGTTACCTCGAGGCCGTCAGAACAGAGAGAGAGAGAAAGAAAGAGAGAGAGAGAGAGAAATTAGCCGGCAGCAAATGCCAAGTCCAGAGGCATAACTAGCTAGGGGCGCTGGCGCCAAGGAGCATTGGACCATGTGCATCTGGGGGTTTTATAGGGGTCATCAGAGGAAGTGACATTTTCGATATCTAGCTAATAGAAGAATTTCGTATTTAATTCCTAACCAAAAGAATAGGGGGCACTACAGTACTCCCCCTAGCAGTCCAGGGGGTTGCAAAGAGGAGTGAAGAAAAGACAGACGAAAGATGGAAGATAAAAATCTAAGACAGTTCAAACAACGTGATGGAACAAATCCATGAGCAAAAATTTCACAAAAATCAATTACAAAAGAGTTACAATGTGTCAGCGAAGGTTTGGCTGTTATGCCAAATGGCGCCGGAAAAAGATGTTCATTTAGTCTTCGAAATTGAACAACATGTCTTTGTTCCAGGTATATACTGTGAATGAAATTTCATGTGAAAAACCGTAGTAAGTTATAAATAAAAGTGATTGTGTGAATATTATTGTGTGAATGTAGACAGCAATTGGAGTAGTTTTGCAAATATTTATGAAAGATTGGTCAAGCAAACGTGTGTTGGTACTTGACAAAGTGTGCTAATTGATAGTAGTGTTCATTCAAGCGTATGTGCGCGAATGTGCGCGTAGAAGGTTCTACTATGGTTTTGCTAGAAGTATAGTATTCGGTGTCTACAAGGAATGTGTTGTTGGTCAGATCATCAGAGCTGAATTCAAAGAAATGTGTCTGTTGTTAGATGATCATATGTTTTTGATGAAGAATCTGAATTCCTGAAATCTTGTGTTAATATAAGTGATTTTTTAAAACCATTTCTGTAGAAAAATTTTCGCATGAAGATGTAGAAAGAGTCGTCGTTGAAGAAATGCTCGTTGTTGAAGATTTTCAAGAGTTGAATTTGAATTTCGAATGCGTGTTCGTTTATAGATTCACCTTCGGATTTTCATCCAAAAGTTTTATCGAATCTATTCATGGAGAAAGGTAACCATTTTTCGTGGTGGTGACAACTTTTGTTGAGAGATGGAGAGCGTGATGGATGGTTAAGAGACAAGGAATTAGGTCTCCTCGTGGTTTGGCATGTGGCACGCGTGTAGGAGGAAAGGATGAAGAAAACGGGCGCCAAGTATGAACTTGGACGCAGGGATGAAACAAAGTGAAGAGAACACATACAAGTATTTTGTTGATACAAAAGACGTACGTTTAATACATGGACATAAATGACGAATGAAGAATGAAGTACATATAAGAATAACATAAATCTGATCGATCGTGTGAAGAGATGTGAAGAGAAGAGATAGCGAAAGGTGGGAGCTTTTTTGTCGTTGATAATAGTGGCGTGGGAGTTTGAGTAGAGTTGTGTGAACTATTTGGATTTCCATATGGAATCTGGGTTCAGTCTACGAGCCATACTGCTAAGTTGTATGCGTTAACTTGGGGCTATTCTCTGACGCTGATGGACTCTCGACAGATAAACCATGAAAGACAGAGAACATGGAGTTTTATACGTGCGTGTTTCCCGAAGTAAAGAAATTTGGGAAATATTATTGTGACTATCGGACAGTAAAAAGCCTTGCCATTTCATTCAAGAGAGTGAGAGGTGAAACGTGCTTGGAGCACGTGGTGAAGAGACAGTGGCGTAGTTGCATAGCTGCGTAGCTGTGAGTGTGAGTGATGCCTCGACATCGGTTAAGTGAAATGGGCGAAGTTAGTACAGAGAAGGGTCACGGCAGAAAAAATGGTCAGGATCGGATCAGCCGGGAGGTCGACGAAATGATAACGATCTTACAGAGACAGACAGACAGACAGAGAGAGTGGCCGGCAGCAAATGCTGGGGCCAGAGGTATGACCAGCAGTGAACCGTGTGCGTCCAGGGATTTTTAGGGATCGGAGGAGGAAGTGATATCTTCGATATCTAGCTAATAAAAGAGTTTCATACTTAATTCCTAACTAAAAAATAGGGGGCGCTACACAAGGTAATCCCTATACGACTCAAGTCAACATAATTAAGAAGAACTTATTCATACGGAGAATAGATACAGAAGAGAATTAGCTGTTAGGCTCGTCCTAAGAAGGAATAATAGATAATTGTTTTTCTTGGGGTAAGTAACATTCGAAACTCAACAACTTATTCCACTATTTAGAATTGAAAGGCCCAAAATCCTTCTTTTTTTTAAAATCAGGAATCGAATTGTTCATCTGAGGCCAAGTACCTTCTGTAAACACGTGTTACTTGTTGACGTATTTAAGACGGTGATATTAGAACAACTTCGCACGGTGTCAAGTCAAATGTGTCCTTTTGAAAACCGATCAATCTCAGGGTACGATAAGTAAACTTCGTCAAATTTTTGAAATGGGCTGCAGGCATTTGAAAGGTCTGCCTACCTTACAAGTTTACAGACCCAAGCTTAAGAAAGATTGGCTCATAGCCTCCTCGCCTTCATTTGGGAAACATTGCCCTAAATATTGGAGATGGGGTCAAGGAACCAAGTGCCCCAAAACTCTAGCTACGCACTAAATGCGGACTAACAAAAAAGCCCCAACTAATATGATAGAGAATTATATCGACCGAGGTTAGTAGATTCATTCAAATAAATATTATGGAATTGTATCATTTCATTTTCAAATACCTAATGATTTCGAAACAGGTTTAAAAGTTCTATTTGTAACATTTTTCGAGAATTATGTGACTCTTTTTAATTGAAAGTAAAATGCCTAGAACTTTTCTCTTATTCATTAGAAAATGCAAATGATATGTTGTACATATTTTAAGTGAAGGGACGAAATTATGTTCATCACCGTTTTGTGATTCCGCTGTTCTCAATTTTTTCCAAGATAATTTGACGTTTGAAAAAATAATTCTTATTAAACAATCTATACATCTAAAACATTTTATATATTCAAAGATAATTCAGGTAAGAATTTATTTATTATTTTTTTGATTTTTGGAATTATCTTAATTTACTTATTTTTCCCAAGATGATTTCATGTTCGTTCCATGTTTACGAAATTCTTTTTGCTATTCTTTTCTGTTTCATCAACATTTATTTTATAAATTGAATGAACGATAAAGGAAATATGTAGATTGACAGAGAAATCCTACCCAAACAACCAAATTCGGATAAAAAAAGTAGATTTATCGATTGAAATATTGGACTGGATTAAATTATAGTAACTACACACATTGATTACATCTGTATCACGGAGAATCCTGAATCTGCATTTGAAACATTTTTGGATATTTAAAGATAATTCAGACAAGATTATTTCATTTTTTCATCCATTGAAATTATTCTAATCAGCATCAACCTTAGACTCAAGCAAAGTCTTGATAAAATCGTCAGAAACTTGTTACCTAATTTTGTCGTAGGTATCTTTGTGTTATTAATAAGAGATTGGGTAGGTTATTAAATTTGAAATCGGAGATAATTGTATTTGAAAACTTTCATTCGCGAACATGTAAATAATCAAGGTATGCATTATAAAAAATTAGCATAATTTTAAAATTTCGTCAAAAATATACCATTGTGCAAGTTTCAGTAAAATTTCCCATATTTATTTAATTTTGATGTATTTTTTTCATTTAGTGAGCACTTTGTAAAGAACAAAGTAATGGAAATATTTTCTCAGTCAGCAACACACACATGCTTTCTCTAATTTTTAAACTTTATGAAATCTCAATAAAATATCTTTTGGATGACAAAAATTTTGATATTTCTAAAAAGATGGGTCCCCAAAGAAATTGTATCAGTTGAAATCTCAGATGCTGCAGTCAATTTTTGCTTTCTTTTAATTTGGCTCTAAATTGTAAAATAAAGAATATAATAAAACCAAAATATTTTCTGTTCTGAAAGTTTTTGTTGCTTTTTTCTTAATTAAAATACAGTGTACACTTCTTTTTGTAATGACAGAGAAAATATCTGCTGGCAAATTTTCTTTTATGGTTCTTTGAAAATGTTGTCATCAAATCATCAATATTTATGCCACTAGCATACTTCTGAAACATTGTTATTCCAAAAGAACGGTGTCTTAACTATTGATAATTATAAAGTTTTACAGATTTTGATGTGATTATTTTTTCATAAAGAGTTTCAATTATTTTGTTTTTTTTTACATACAGTACATTTCATCAAGTATGGGTGTGTGTAATTCATAAATGTGTATTGATATTTCCTATCATCCATTGAAAAACTTTGAATTCAAAACAAACATGCACTGACAGAAGTTATGGTAGAGAGAGAGAAAGTAGATTACTTGATTTTTGAATTGAGATCACCTGTAAATGACATTCCTGGTAAATGAATGTATTTTATGCTAAGTCTTTGGTGGAAAGTAATCAATGCTTCTTAACAGAATCCAGTAAATCGATCATTAAATTAACTGATTTTCTGCTAATGACATTCCTCTGAGGTCAATCAAATTTTGGGAAGAATTTAAAACTCAACTTCATTTTTCAATTATTGCGGAATCAATATTTTTCTCAGTCAAAAACCTGAACACGGTCTATAATCACTCAGAAATCCACTGAGTATGCAAAAATTTTTTTTTTTTTGCAACTAGCTTCATGCTATTTTCTGGCAATCACGACCGAAATTAAAATTTCAAAAATAATATTGTAATACTGGCAAAAATAGTATTGTGATACATTTCAAAACAGAGTTTTGAATAGTACATCGTAGTTACTAAATTTACTGAATTTTCATTTTTTTTCATAAAACAAATCATGTGTTGTATTCAAATTTCAATTGAAATTTAATGTCCTTGAATCTTAAAATACGTGAATTTTATGTTTGGTGCATTCCCTGACTAATCATATAGGACATGTAACCACACCCATTCAAATTTTAATGTAAATTGCTATGACAAATGAGTTTTTGCTCAAAATTTCAAAAATCTGATTTTTTGAAATTTCCATTGGGGGTGAGGACTACGACCCCCTCAAATTTTGACATTTTGGTGATCTACCCTATGTTTACAAGTTTATAACTCTAATTCTAATTAAGATAAAACTCCGGGATGCACCAGTGTATAGAGAATGCTCAGCATTACAATTGTACTTTAATGCATTCTCATCAAAATCTGAGATTATGTGGTTACAAATTTAACTTGTTTTCAATGATTCGTCTGAGAATGCATTTTTTGTGCTTCTGCTCAGAATTCAGATGTTGAGAGGGTTATGAGCAGAGTAGACCTAATACTCATATAATGCAATTTCAACAGTGATATGTTAAGAAACAAAATCCTTTGACAAAAATAGCTATCTCCGCAAAGTAAGTGTGTTTACCATTTCATATCACCAGAACATTTTTATCTTTGATGAGCCAGTAGTTCGTTTCTTTGTAATCCAAGTGTTCATCAATAGAATATTTTGTTAAATTTGTATTGGTAAGTGTGCTCCTCTTTTCATATCACAACTAAAAAATCATCATTATTTTTTTTTTTTTTTTCAGTAATTATGTGTTTCTTTATGAACAGATGTTGAAACCTTCAGGGTCTGTAGATTGAATCTCGGTAATTATCACATATTTGTGACATGAAGTTCTATAATGAATCTATAATTTCTTCTTCTCAACAGTGGACATTTCAAATATTAAAACATATTTATGTTTCCTTCAAATAAACTGTGGTTTGATTTTGATCGTGAGAAGAAAGAAAGAATGTGTTAGATATTTTGCGCAGATCTTTTTTCATGATTGGAAATATTCTTGAATATAAACAAAATAAACTCTTTGAGGAATGAAGAGATTATCAAACAAAACAATGTTAGATTGATAAAGCTTAATTTCTAATTAAGAACAAGGTGTTATTTTCTTGTCAGTTTCTATAATTCGAATGCAATGTAATGTATAATGTTCAACTATCTCAATTAAAATCTTCGATATTAAAATACATATCAACCTTGAAGAAGAGGAAGATTTTTCAAGTATTTTTGAAAATACACCAAAGTTTTTCGAAAATCTTTGAAAATTATTGTGAAAATTCCAAGATTTATAAGGAGCATTATTCGAGTTCTCTTTTGAAAAGCATTCGGAAAAATCCTTTGAAAATTAATAAGAGAGAAATAATTAACTTGAATATTTTTTTCAATTCCTCATATCGCAAGTTTTCAATGTATTTTTACAAATAAAACTTATAAGTTACCAGACAATGCAATGTTTGAGCATATATTGCAGTAATCAATTTTCCAAATCAGGTGATCAATTAATCCTTGACTGATAATTTTGGAAAAAAATTGGAATTAATCAAAATTCACCAAAGATTTATCTATACGGAATGTGTGAAACTTTTGTTTCCAAGAAACTTCATAAAATCAAATGAACAGGTGTCTCTACTTGAAAATATATTTCCACTATTTTTTTTCAGTGTAATCTCCTAATTCAGAAATCAATGAATAGGTAAGGGAAACCTTATCAAATCTGTTTCTATATGATATTAGATCAGATTTTTCTATAAGATATAATATGCATCTGAGGTTATTAATATAATGTGAGTTTATCTTATATACTTAAATTTTTGAGTTGACTATATCTTTTAATTTTTTTTTTATTTCAGATTTTCTGCTTAAATAATTTGAATAATTGAAAATATACTTTATGGACATACATGATTTGGTGGATTGGAATGGATCAATTTTTGTGACGTATGTAGCTCTTATACTTTCAACTAACTCAAACTTGAATTGAGATAAACCTTATTACAAAAACACACTGGAGAGAAAAATACATCCTTGCAAAGTGTGCAAGGAAACTAGATTAGGTGAGGCATATGTTAACACACGCTAAAGAGAAACCATACTTTTGTGAAGTGTGTTGCTGGTCCTTTTCACGGAAGTCAGGTTTGATGCACCATATGCAAAAACACACTGGAGAGAAACCATATCCTTGTGAAGTGTGTGGCTCTTCCTTTGCAAAGAAGCTAGATTTGGTGAGGCATGTGCGAACACACACTGGAGAGAAACCATTTTCTTGTGAATTGTGCAGCTTTTCCTTTTCTCATAAGTCAAGTTTGACACACCATATGCAAAAACACACTGGAGAGAAATCATATTTATGTGAGGTGTGTGGCTCTTCTTTCTCATTGAAGTCACATTTGGTGGGGCATAAGCGTACACACACTGGAGAAAAGCCATATTCTTGTGAAATGTGTGGCTCTTCCTTTGCAGAAAAGTCAAGCTTAAACCGACATATGCCGACACACACTGGGGAAAAACCTTTTCCTTGTGAAGTTTGTGGCTCTACCTTTGCACAAAAATCACATTTGGTTGGACACATGCAAAAACATACTGGAGAGAAACCATATCCTTGTGAAGTGTGTGGCTCTTCCTTTGCAAAGAAGTCAACTTTAGTGGAACATATGCGAACACACACTGGTGAAAAACCATATTCTTGTGAAGTATGTGGCTATTCTTTTTCACAAAAGTCACATTTAGTGAGGCATAAGCGAACACATACTGGAGAGAAACCATTTTCTTGTGAGGAATGTGGCTCTTCTTTTATAGTGAAGTCAAATTTAATGGTGCATATGAGAACACATACTGGAGAGAAACCGTATTCTTGTGGAGTGTGTGGCTCTTCTTTTTCAAGGAAGTCAAGTTTGACGGAGCATATGCAAACACACATTCAAGAGAAATATTTCTGTGAACCATGAGATTCTTCCATTTCACCAAAGTGTTTGTTGCTACATGTGCAATCATACACTGGATAAAAAGGATATTCATCTATAGCGTGTTCATCTTCTTCAAGAACAAGTATTTTGAAGCAAGTTTTCAAGCTTGTGAATCTCCATTTCCAAACAATTCAGCTTCAGCATACTTATTGGAACAAACATTCAATAAAAAATATTTCTTATTCATAAGAGACCAAATATAAAGATTAAACAATCATAAGTAAATCTAATTCAAAATATTCATATTCCCCAAAGACACTTCCAGTCTATGTGAAAAAAAAAATTTTTAATTTAAAAAATCACAATTACCCAAGACTTCTTTAAGCCAATAATATTTCAAATATTGAAGAATATTCATCAAAATTCTGGGAAAGACGAGGAACAATTACTTGGGTTACCTTCAATAATCTTTCCAAGTGTTGTCCAGTTTATTGAATGTATTCTCTTTGTTTTAATTACAATATTATAGCCAATAATTTCTACAGCATTCTTTGAGTTTATTTAAACAATTCATGAAGAAATGGATTAGTCTTTTTCCAAAATATGGCGGGAAAGACCTTGCGCTACACATGATTCCATTCTCCATGACCTGTGACACAAGTGATTCCATATTTTCTATATGTAAGGATGCTCATCAATTCTTTCTCTGCTATGGAAAGATCTTCACTGGCTTCATCAGTGAAACAACTGTATGGAGATTACTTCAATTTTTCCATCCCCCAGCAATGATCAATATCTTTTATTTGGACATCATCTCATTGTGGCAATTTCTCTAATTGCAATTGTTGATAATTTCAGTTCAATGAACAACAAATTTAAGCCTTCACTGATTTTTTTTTTGCATAATTTAGAAGGTAATTTTCTTTTTGATTGTAAAAATTCTTATAACTATATCATGTGATTCATTGCAACATTGATGATGAAGAAAAAAGACATGCACAAACAATTTGAAATTGAAGAAAAGGCAACTACACCACCTGGCAACCTATGCAAATATTTTAAGGATTTGGGAAGTTGCACAATTTTCTTTATGAAGGCTGATGAATATCTAAAATTATTTGTGTTTTGTTTTATGGATTTCTATTTTTCATTTTGTACAACATTAATTCCCTCTAATTTCAAGAAAGTGAATATCAAGTTCATGATGTGAATATATAAAGGTAGTGTGTTGTTTTAGCTTTTATTGATTACTATTTTTTATTTCGTACAAAGTAAATTTCCTCTCATTTTGATAAAGTGAATTTATAATCTTTGTAAGTTTTTCAAAAAATTTTTAAACCTCAGAAAAAAAAACCCTCATTTTCATAACAGTCACTTTTATTGAAACATAATATTTATCATAGTCTTCACTTCTATTTATTTCTTTCAACAGGGTTGAAGGAAATTATTATAAGAATAATTCAACAATGACTATGAAATAATCTCGGGTCTGAAGTATTATTTCATATTCAAGCAATATTGGCTGGAAATTACCGCAGGGTTGTTGTTAGTTGTGAACCAACAATACCAGGTAATGGTATGAGAAACTGAAACCAATGAACTTATAAAGTAGCAGCATAAAGGCTGGACATAGGTATGACCACCCAAAATTGGAAAGTGGCGGGGAGTGATAAATTAAGACATGAAGATCATTCTTTAAAACCTCCTGGGATCCCCAAACCTAGACACTCTCCTAGGGATCCCCAGGATGAACCTCTCAATCTTTGCCCTCAACTAGAAAAGACGGACAGACCTTGGTGATGTGCTGCCCAGATGCTTATCCATTAGTGACCTCTCAACCCTTTGTATTTGGATTGCAGACAACCAGGAATTTGAACTTGAGAATTTTCAACCAAAATCAAACCTGAGAAGATGTTTGCCAACAGCTTTTGATTGAAAGCCCTACACCACTGATCCCTCTCCAAACCAACTCTGCTTTTCTTCATTGTTTTCAGTTCTTCTATCTCTTGAAAGATAACATCCTAGAAACTTGACCAACTACATCACTTCGACTGGGGAAGGGTTACCATGATGTTCATAACCCTGACTAAGTGCTATATCATACTTTTAAATGCAAATTCCATTCATATATAAACTAAATTTTCTAAATTGTGTTTTCATTGGATAATGATATGAGAGAGAAAGAATTTCCTAATTCTTCTTAACACCGTGGTAAAAAAAAACTTTCATAAAATTACAAAAGAAGCCACTTGATTCAAGATCCGTGAAGCAAAAAGAGAACATTTCAATATTCCTTACAGTATGACATTAATCTGCTTGAGGAAGCATCAAAGTAGCAATTGGAGATATATATGTCTGTCTGTGGAGGGTAGCACCATGGTTATTTGAGTACTGGCAATTTAAACATCTACTAAGTATTATATCTAGAAAAACTTTTTTGCTTTTGACTTCTGCCCATATTTTAAGTGAAGGGGTTAAATTTCCATTCATTGCTAATGAAAATTCAGATATTTTAGTGATACTGCCCTACAAAACGTGAAAAAAGTAAGTTATTCATTGACCAACCCTTTATTTAATTTTTTAAATGATCCCTATTCAACATGGCAATCAATTACAGTTTCTCTTAAGTGATTAACCGGACCAATCTTTCTTTTTGTAGATGATAGTCACTGGCAATGGATTCAAAGAATTCAAAATGACAAAAGTCACGGCCAGATTTGGACAGCTTTTAAAAATCTAACATAAATAGATTCTACTAGGGTGCACAAAAACTATGGTGATGAAAATTATGGAGTCATACACACCCTACAATTTTTCAAAAAAAACATTTTGTGGACTTTCCAAATACTCTTGAAACAAAAAATCGGACATTTATTTTTTTAAATTCGTGCAAACATTTCGTAATATAAATCACTATCAATAGAAGCCAACATTCTGCAAAGTAAGTTTGCATGATAGTTTGCTGGAAATATGAATTTCAATTTTTTACAATTACAAAATATTAGTTGATCCCCTGTTGAATTCATATAAAAAAATAAATTGAGAATGATTTCTTATCATAGTTACTTGTACCTTTTCTTGTTCAATTAACAAAAGAGTTCCTTTTTCAAATTCTATTTATGGAAGCGTCCCACTGTGTTTAGGAGCAGTCTCAAGTGAATTCATGAATTAATATCATTTGAAAATGAACAACCCAAAAAGCTAACTCTAACCCTTTGAAATCATATTTTCAGCATATCAACATGCAAGTAAACTTGAAACTGTCAAAATAGGTTTCTCCAGTTTTCAAACTGCTCTGGCTGGCTATTTATGCATTCATGTAAGTTAGTATCAGATGAAGTTAGAGGGCTAACATTTTCTATAATAACTCCTTATTTATGTCTGGGAAAATATTGGGGGGGGGTTCATGATTCCCCCCAAAAATAGGTTTTTAGTTGAGGTTTCAAATTGTGTAAGTTTTTGCTAAATTGCTTGATAGTTGGTGTCCGCATGTTTTTGAAAATCTTTGTGATCACTGTCCAAACATAAGGCGAGAGTAACTTATTCATTGATCACCCCTTTTCCATTTTTTTAATTGATCACCAAAATACGACATTCTGCCAAAAAATGGTTCCTATTGAGTGACTAACCACACCGGTTTTTCAGAATCTTTATTCCTACAAACCTACCATCTCAGCTTCCCCAAAGGTTGCCACCCGTCATGCCACCGGAAGAAGGCCGTAGAGTACAACGGTCGAAACGTGTTGAGAAGTTGAACAGCGATGAAAAAAACAATTCCGAAGCACTTATACACAATGATAATTCATCATCATGTAAATTTAAACATAATAATCAGTTTAAATAACATTTAGATAAAATAACGGACCGGCAACGGAGATAGGAAGGAATGAGGGATAAAATGAGAGGATACAGGAAAAGGCTGAGAAAAGAACTGAAGCATGAGATAATGGATAGTCTTACTTGTCAACACCCACAGAATTTCCATAATTCCTGGTAGTACGTATAATTTCATATCTAATTTATTGATAGTATGATTCTATCCCGATAATGTACCACGAAATTACCAAAAAGAACAAAAAAAATAGCATTGAAAGTACTGTATTTCACCATGTAAACTCTGCAATTTTTTCACAAATTCTGAATAATCACATCCTGTATTATCTATAGAAACAATATATTCATATTTGTATACATACGGAATAATGTGTTTTTCATTCGGAATGGAAGCTCAATCGAAGGGTGCAGATTAAACATGGCGAAAAACGATATTCACGAAGTTCTCTGATTGATTTTTTCTCTCAAATTTAGATCAGTAGCATAATTTATTATTGGATTTCGTATTTTGAAAAACGCTGTTTGAGTCAGCCATCATCTTACGGTCAGTTCACAGACAACTCCGCACAAGACAAACCTGCACCGACTACTCTACATCAACTCCTCGGAGTAAGGATAACGCTATGCAGTATCACTCGACGGAAGGACCAATAGAAACAAATTATAGAATTGAAACAGTTTATTGAGATACAAAAATGAAAATTATTCCTTCAAGTTGAATTACATCTGAAGTTAAATTGATAATTATTTGTTCCCGCAAACTATAAATTGAGTAAAATCTATTTATTACCTAAAATCATGTTTTAGTTTGCAAATATTCGTACTACATTCATGGCGGAATGAGTTTGTAAAAAAAAACAAAAACAAAAACTGTAAAACTATTTCTTATGAAAATGAATAATTTTTTAGTTCAGATATTTGCACTACACATAATCACTGAATATAGATAGAACTATTGAATTCATTTTTTAGTTCGCAGGTACTCATTCTCAGTCATGTACACATTTTAACTTGGAATAATACCCCAACGCATGCGACAGCCCCCACCTCTTCTGTCAGTGTCATCTCGATAGGCTGTAGTCCAACTGTTTGCAGTAGCGCACAATAGTCGATCCACTCCTCCACCACACTGACCACCATCACCATCAGGATACCACTGGAAGCATATTTTCATGTTACGAAGCCAAATCGGGGCATTGCTAGGAACCACCAAGTTCCATTGCATCCGGCAGCCTCCACCACGGTGATCAGTATCATCTCTATATTCTGCTGTAAATTTATTAATAGGTGCACATAGGTGCCTGGAAGCACCACCACCACACTGACCACCATCTCCATCGGGCCACCAGCGATAGCAGATTTGAATCTGTTTGAGCCAGCCCTGATCTAAAATGCCCGGTTTCATGATTCCCCATTGCATGCGACAACCACCTCCACGTCGATCAGTATCATCCCTGTAATAATTTGTCATGGTCCCAACTTTTGCACAAAGATTACGCCCTACACCACCTCCACACTGTCCACCATCACCATCTGGTCTCCATCTGTAACACAGTTCAACTCGTTGGTAAAACCATGAAGGTATCTCTAAGTCTTCTTCTATTTTGTTACCAAGATCGATTACTGCTTGATGATTGCTCGCTTTACCCCTTTTCAAAGATTGTACTTGTTGCAAGTAACTTGCAATCTGTTGATGGGAAAGAGGATATTTATTCGAAGCCCAGCGTAGGATATCTATCAGGGAATCTAAATAGGCCAAATCAATATATATTTGAGTAGCCTTTTTCAAAGATTCTTTCTTTTGTTGGTCTTCAATGAGGTCACTGAGGGGGAGGAGTTGCCCACCAAAGACCCAAGGGTTATTAGCCACTGTTGGTTGCCATTTGGCCAGTCCTCCAGAAGCCAAAAGGTTTGTATCGCCTCCATAATACCTAAAAAAGAAAGATTTTTTTAAAGTCAATTATAAGCAACTGACAATTTACGTTGCTCATATATACAGATATCTGACTAGTATATCAGTGGGGATTATTATTTATCCAACAGTATTGAAATGAAAATACAGAAAATAGTGTACAGATTAGTTTCCTTTATTTTATCAATCTTTTCATTAGCTCAAAACTAGGATCATCATGAAAGTGAGAGAAATATAGATACGTGTGTATTTATAAGCGTCAGGGTTAGTTGTTGGTAAAATTCAGAGATGATAATAGATTCAATGCATTTTTCATTTCTTTTTATCAAGATCTGTATTAATGACAAAGGTCTAAATGTTTAACAAATGCATATTTTGGAGCAACTCCAACAGGAGATTTCATATATACATACTTTGGGGATGTTCATTGAGTGATTTTGTTTGATAACGTCTCTTATAATCTTAGAAGTGCTGTGTGTCTGTGTTTTTCAAGTTGTTAACGAGATTCGTGGTTAGTGAGTTTGTGAGTAATGAAATCTATCCATTTAGTGCGGTTTTCTCTTCGTAGACTATGTTGTAATTCTACGTAAGCTTTACTTTTTGCGATGTAAATGAAATAATGGGTGTAGTGGAGGTCCTTGAAGGTATATTCAAAATATTTCTTTTCTACTGCTAAATATTTAGGGTGCCATATTCTGGGGTATTTCAGGTAGAAGTTCATGATGATACCCGACTTTATCCTATCCTAATGGTGCGAGTAGAAGTTGATGAGGTCGTTTTTTGTTGGTGGACTTATGATATACGCCTAATAGTAGGTTGGGGTTAGTTCTTTGAAGTAAAATATCCAAGAAAGGTAGGATATTGTTTATTTTTGTCGCATGTGTAAAGTATATTTAGCAGAACTTACTGTTGATATTGCACATGAGTAACCACGGACATTTTGGTGATTATAGCTCTAGCTAGATCGACAAATATTTGGTGAATCATAGTAAGATTATACTGGGCTGTCTAGTGGGACATTTACATAGTTGGTAGCAGGTTAGTATCATTAATATATAGAATACTAGAATTTAAAAAGTAGCAAAATAACTTGCTGAATAATTACTAATCATTATGAATTAACCTATAGTTGCTGCAAATCCTGCACAGCAATATGATCTGAAACTCTACTATGGCTATTCTAATGCTATATCTATCACTATGTTATGTATAGGTATGGATAACACTGCAAAACTTTTTCAAAGCTCTTTTTTTGTTCCTGAGTAATAAGAATTATTTTCTGATTGATTATGTCTAACAACGAAACGAAATTCCGATTATTCCCGTTGAGCTTTACTTATGTAATCAGGACAGTGATTATTTGAAATCTAATCATTTTGAATTGGACCAGGAATGAATTTGCACTTTTTTAATCGCGTGAAGTAGGGAAAACAATCGCATATGAATGTCATTATGTAGGCCGCAAAAGCAAAGTTTGAAAGGAATTTTAAGCCAGTTTCTATACATAATCAATTGGAAAATGATACTTATTACATAGGAACAAAAAGGAAAAATGTTTCACTATGTAAATACTGTTAAAAAGTTTCATTCTTACCTGATAATCTGATTGGAACTTGCTGTGAAACTTGTATCGACTTTCTTCACTATATGTGATGCACCTCCCAAGCCCTTTAAGATCTTATAGAATGTAGCACTAGCTTCGGCTTTCACATCTTTGTCACTTTTGCCTTGGTAATAAGACTTCATTGTTTCCAGATAAAGTTGAAAACTTCCACCAAATTTCACATTTGAGAAATAATGTGTTCCAAAAGTTTCTATGAACTCAAAGTATTTCTGGGGCCCCTCTTCAAATTTGGACGGGAGAAACCTGCATTAAGAAAAAAAAGAACCATAATTTCAACAATGTGTCTACCATCCGTCGCAGGAGTAGTAGAAAGAAGATTAAGATGAGGATGGTTCACCCGAAGGTCTGTACCAAGGTTCAAATAAATCAACCATGATACGGCAGGGAAAATTGATATTGAACATAAGTAGTAGTCGTAGTAATAGGGGAAGAGGAGGAAGGACAAGATGGGGATGGTTCCCCTGAAGATCTGGATCAAATTATAAATCAATCAAACATGATAGGGCTGGTAAAATTTACATTCAATTTATTAGTTTTGTTCGTCGTAGCAAGCGGAAAAGAAAAATGAAGATCGCCCTCGTGAAGGTTTGGACATTGTTTCATATCGATCCAAGTTTATACGGCTGAAAAGTTGGCAGGAAAAGACGATGAGGATAGTTCACCCGAAGATTTAAGCCAAATTTCATACCAATCCAATATGATCCGACTAAGAAAATTAACACGTTAGTAACCTTTAACAGGATACTAATCACTTTCGAGTTAACCCCCCAAAGCAAGATCATTTTCGGTCCACTAGTAAAAACAAAGAAATAATAAAAGCATATTTCGCTGAAAACTTAAATATAGCAATTCTTAAAACGTTTATCTGCACAGAAGCACATTCAGATAACACGTCTTTCTAACTAGATTCTGCACAGAAATAGTGTAATATGATACTCATTGAATACATTATGTCTAGGAAAATCCAACTTTATTCTGCATCCAATAATATTTTGAAGATTTGACACAAACTAAGCCAAGATGCTGAGATTCCAGCCATTTCCCCTATACACACACGCACACACACACACACACCTTTCTATGAAAACTCAAACACAACAAATTCTTTTTTCAGTCTTGTCACTGTAAAATGCAGAATGTATGCTGTTCCAACATACATTTCTTATAATGCATGTAACATACATTCTACCGCTTTCAAATTACGCATGCAACTTTATTAATTTTTATTTAATATTATGTAATTGCCAACAACTTGAAGAATGAGGAAGATAGAACAAAACCTCTTTGCTATACACGTAAACAATTACCCTTTTTATATCCCCTTACTTAGCTTAACAAACTAGCTGCAGCAAACATGGACTGAAACTCCTATATCAGGTAATGCTATTACTATCATATCTACCGTATTTCTTCCTATTGTGTATATAGTTTCATACTAAGTAATTATCTTGGTATCAAATTTTGACCAGGTAAGCTTGAATTTTAAGGGGACCAATGGAGTCTGATAGAATTACTCCTGAATAATTCAATTCACCTACGTTAAAGACCGAACTCCTGACCGGAAAGCGTCTTTGTAGGGATGTGTTGGACGCATCTCTAAGAAATCAATATTTGACAAAACTAGAGCAGTGCTTGTTCCACGGGTATATGTTTGGAAAATGAAAAGGCAAGAGGTATATTGCAAAGGAAAAAATAATTGATGCTTAATAATCATGCAAACAGTAAACAGATGAGGAATTATGCATTTTACCGCTCTATTTGTTAGTAACAACTGCATAAATTTCTAGCCACCGAGAATAGCTTTCTTCTCGAATTTCAGTGTATTTTTTTACATTAAACGTGGAGTTTCATTCTGTTACTCATGGTTGCCTTAATTACTAGCTGCAGACGATTCTTTCACCCCAGTTTTCAATGCATTCCTTCGGCAAAACTATTAGCAATGCATTCGTATCACTAGGGCAGTTCCCATTCCATACGTGCATTTTGGAAAGTGGCAGACCTTATGCAGGCGCAGGAAAACCATCTTCTTGGCACAGGGGCAATTGTGTACTCTCTATGAAAAGAGGAAAGTGCAAAACATATCGGAATAAATATTTGTAATCAGTGATCACTACTGAATAAAAAATTCTCGTAATTGCAAAGATATTTTCACTATAAAATAAAATCTCTAAATTATTTAGTTTGCCAATACTTTATAGGTAGAAATATTTGGAAAAAATACATATAACCTAAATCCAAAGAATACGACAATGTTCTTGCATGAATTCGATGGAAAAGACACCTGTTCCTTTGTTGACAACCAAGTGTTGCCAAATTAATAATTTTCGGCTAGATCTGCCTGAATTTGTTTCCAATTTATCCGATAAAAATGTACGTTCAAGTTCAATAAAAGTAAACGGTTCATAATCATCAGTAATTGGTTCTGGAATCTAAATTAGTGTATAAAACATATTTAGCTATAAAATTAACCGGGAATTAAAATTTTTAGCCGATTTCAAGTAGTTTCGAAAAATGCACTTGTCAGAAAGTTTCTTGGACCCTGTTGCTCGGGTTCGCTCGAGTTATTATTTTTTTGACAAATTTAGGATGCTGTTCGCTACTATATTTTTTTAAAACTGCCTTTTGGGTTGACAGAAAGAGTTCTTCAAATCGAAAGCAACTACAAAAGGTAAGACATTTGTCTTTTCTCATTCTATCTATCCATTTTGCATCTACCACGCACTATTTTATTACTCCTTCGAAAAGTAGTTTTCACTCATTTAGAAAATAGTTTAATATCTTTTTTGAGAGTTCTGTTTTGGGGAAAAACAGAGCCAGAGTCCTCATCAAAGTAACAAACGGTTGAATTCTAAAAACTTGTATGGAAAATCACTCAACTTTCAACCCAAAAGCCTAGTTGACCACAGATAAGTAGTATTTGATCTTGATTTTATTTCAAATTATATTTTGCTAGAATTTTGAGTGCATATTCCATGGGTAAAGATCTCTCTCTCTCTCTCTCTCTCTCTCTCTCTCTCTCTCTCTCTCTCTCTCTCTCTCTCTCTCTCTCTCTCTCCTACCCGATGAGATCAAAGCTAGAACTGAATTTTTCAAAAATCTAACCCTGGGACTGACTAAGTTAAAAAGTTCAAAAAATAAAGGAGAAATACGATGTTCATTTTTTTTGCTGTGTTACGAAAATCCATTCCTAACCTACAAGAACAGATGGGATGGGTGGTAAGAGCCGGTTGAGCTCTGAGGTCACTGACCCACATCAACAGTGGACAATACACCAGACCCCTGCCAACACGTCATGAGCAAGCGTGGCAGGGCATGACCTATCCCCATCGTTTGCACACTGAAAATTATACCGGCCGTTCATGCTGAGTTCTCGGTCCCAAAAGGCCCAGCCACATCATTTGCTTTGAGTGTAGGTGATCTGCTCCAAGGCTGACTACCTAAACACTACACCAAGTGAGCATCCGTTCCTGCTGGGTCATCGGCCCCAAGAGACTCAGCCATATCACTTACTTTGGGTGGGGATGATGTGCTCCGAAAGCAACTACCCAAATCCTTCACCAAGAAAAACACCTGCTCCCACCAAGTCATCAGTCCAACAGCGACCATTTAAACATAGCCCTAAGACTGTCAATAAAAGGACAACATTATACATTGGCACCTACAATGTTAGAACACTGTCAACTGACATGCACCTAACCGATCTAGAAAGTGAAATCAGAAATGTCAAATCGGACATCATAGGCATTAGCGAGATATGAAGACCAAGAGGAGAACTAATCGAACTAAGGAGCCGACATTTTTACAGCTACGGAAAAGAGAAAGTAAAACAAAGTGGAATCGGCTTTCTCATCAATAAGGACCTCAAAGACAATGTAACTGGCTTCAAAGCAATCTATGACCGAGTAGCTAGCGTCACAATACAATTTTCAAAACGATATAAACTCAAAATGATCCAAATCTACGCTCCCACTTCGCAATCAACCCAACAGGAAATAGACAACTTCTATGATGACTTGAATTCCCTACTCCAAGACACCAGAAAACACTTCAATGTTATCATGAGAGACTTCAACTCACAGGTAGGACAAGGAAATGAAAGTTGCGTTGGCAAATCCGGGTACAAAGTACGGAACGAGAGAGGAGAAGATCTTGTAAACTTTGCAATGGCTAACGGGTTAAAAATAATGAACACTTTCTTCAAGAAGGGACCCAATAGGAAATGGACTTGGAAGAGCCCCAATCACGAAACAACGAACAAAATAGAGTACATCCTAACAGACAAAAGCGATATCATCAAGGACATCCAAGTCCTGAATCAATTCAATGTAGGTAGCGACCACAGAATGGTACATTGTAAAATACAAGTAAACACCAACGAAGAACGTAGGAAAATGTTTCACACCAAACTGCAGCCTCTAAACATATCAAAAGAGAATGCTCGATCCTTCAAGCTCGAACTGAAAAAACGGATCTAAATTCTCAGTGAACAAGACGACACTGACATCAACGAACTGAACAACAAAATAACAGCATCTATAATAGAAGTCGCCACTATATTCAAACCAATGAGCACACAAACCATTAGTAAAATCTCATGGAAAAACGCAGAAACCTCAAGCCACCGAAAACGAGAGAAAATTAAAGAGACCGAACTTAATAAATTAATCAGGGAAAAAGGAAAGGAAGTCAGAAGATACATGACGGCAGTCATTGAATCGACTCTCGAAAGAAGTCGGAGCTTCAAAGCTATAAACGAAGGCCTCAACTCAGGACGAAAGGAAATAACCAGCATACTCGAGGAAAATAGAAACCTTACTACAGACAGAGATAGGATTGTCGAACATGCCAAAGAATTTCATCAAAATCTCTATTCGTCCAAACAAGGACTGCAAAACAATAAACAAGATACCCAAGGTGCAAGCTATCAACTCGAGGACCTCCCAGGAGTAACCTCGTGGGAGGTGAAACAAGCCATCAAACAATCAAAGAAAGGAAAAGTCACTGGACTGGACAACATAACCATCGACCTACTCCAAAAGGCGGGTAAAATCGTCATTAGAAAACTGGTCGTCCTTTTCAACTTGTGTCTAAAACAGAGTAAAGTCCCTGACGATTGGAACACTGTAATCATAATGCTTTTATATGAAAAAGGAAACCTGAAAGACCTTAACAACTACAGGCCTATAAGCCTACTCAACTGCGTATACAAACTTTTCACAAAAATATTCACCTACCGAATCACAAAAACACGATGAAAACAACCACGGGAACAGGCTGGATATAGAAGGAGCTACTCGACCGTGGACCACCTGCATTCGATAAATCAGCAGAACGAAAAAGCAACACAATATAAACTATTACTCACCGTAGCATATATCAACTTCAAAAAGGCGTTTGACTCATTAGAAATCCCTGAAGTCATGGAAGCCATCACTCGACAAGGCGTAAATCCAATATGTCAAAGTGCTGGAACAAACATACAACTGCAGCAGCTCCTTTATTAGGCTACATAGAGACTCAAACCCCTTTCAGCTCCAAAAAGGAGTAAGACAGGGTGATACCAGCTCACCCAAACTCTTCACAGCTTGCCTCGAGATGATCTTTAGAAGACTAGACTGGGAGAGTAAAGGAATTAGAATAGATGGTGAGTATCTGAGCAACCTCAGATTTGCAGCCGACATTGCTCTTTTTGCGGAGAATCTACACGGTCTCCAACTAATGACAGATGTAGTAAATGGTGAGAGCAAGAAAGTCGGCCTACACATGAACTTCAGCAAGACGAAGATCATGTGCAACAACCACATCGGAGATAAAAACACTAAGATCAAAATCGAGGACACAGAACTGGAGAAAGTTGACCACTACATCTACTTAAGATAACAAATTTCCATGAGATCCTCAAAAGAAGAAGAAATCAAGCGAAGAATTACACTAAGATGGCAAGCCTTTGGCAGAGCAAGCTCAACCTTCAAAATTAAGAAGATCCCTTTAATCCTAAAAAGAATTGTTTATAACCAATGCATCCTCCCAATAGTCACTTATGGAGCTGAAACATCAAACCTAATCAAGAGACAGATCTGCAAATTGAGAGCCATGCAACTTGCATATGAAAGAATTATGCTGGGACTCACATGGAGAGACCACAAGACAGCAAAGTACATCCGTAAGAAGATGGGAGTCTAGGACATCGTAGAATACATGAAAAATCTCAAATGGCAGTGGGCTGGCCATGTTATAAGAATGGCAGACAATCGATGCACATCGTGACTCATGACATGGATTCCCAGAGAGTATTAAATGGAGAGACGATCTAGTCAAGTTCAGAAAGTACTGGCTCTGCGACGCCCACGATAGAGAAGGGTGGCGAATCATAGAGAAGGTCTATGTCTAACGATGCACATTGAAAGACAGATGATGAGGATGATCCTGGTTTCATGGTCCTGCCTCATGTCTCTTTCGTTCAAAATCAAAAAGTAGTATATTTTCTTCTCAACTGAACAGCAATACTTTCCCATTTTAAGTTTAAACGTTATCAAAGTTGTTATAACTTTTGTGGGCCCTCAGCAATTCAATTCTTTTGTCATACCTTTGCAACCTTACAATAAAAATACATCTCATGAAATGCCCTTTTTTGAAAAGTTGTCTTCCCGTCCCAAATTGTGTCCGAGTACCCCTGACTTCATGATGCGTTGAGACAGCATTCCATGATTGTCATGTAAAATAATTTTCCGTCTGTTTTACAAAACTACAGATTTTAAATATTGTGGTTACGTCTCTTCAGTATACCTGATTAAATACATTGATGGTCAGATACCAAACTCTGGTAAGTTGATAAGTCATATAAAAAAACAACAGCAGATTAGCAAGTATTAAACAAATATAGTTGATGAGAAGATTATTTTTATATCAGAAAAAATTATCTTATCTTACCTTTTTACAAACATTTCAGTATATTTGCCAAGTTTGAGAGCAAAATTTGGAATAAGATCTGCCCTTGATGTCGATTGGTATGAATCAATGTGTTCAATAAAACGTGATTCATTGTAGAAATTTGCAGTCATTTGCTTGTAAGAGGCGCTTGCAGAAAATAATCCTTTTATTATGGTATCAAAACCGACGTTGGCACTCATCATCTTCACAACATCCGAGGATTTTTTCAAGATATGCACATCTATATTCAAATAGCCTCCAGGCAAGTTAATGATTGAAGAAACTTCATCTGGTTCATCGTACTGACGCTGAAGAATAAGAAAAATAGGTTTCTTTCTTCTGTGAATATTTCTCCTCGTCCTTTGTGAAAGGAAGTCAAGGATTGCATTTACTTACGTTAGTTGATGAAATAATACAAAGACCATGGAGGCAAAATAAAACGACGTTTTTGGCAGTTTGAATCACTTTCTTTAATTTGTTTACGCCATTTAATGGTGCCACCGTTTGCCTACTAAGTTTGAGTCATACGTGTTGTGAGCACGAAAGGTTGCATGAAAAGCGTCAGTAACTTTTCCACTTTGACAAACAGGTGTCTGGTTCATGCTGTAATGTGCAGTTGATTATAGAGCTTTTTATGTTCATGAGAAGTGGCAATAGTGTGCATACTACATTTCAAGCAACTATTATCTTCTCTTGGAACAGGATGTGAAGAAAACCATGTGTTTGGGGCTGGTTGGTAAACTGGGCAACTTGGCACGCTGCAATTGTATGCAGCTGAGACAGGAAAAAAACAAAAAAATCATTGATGTCGTCATTCTTCTCTTGTTTTTTTCTTTCTTGTATCTTCCACATTATTACAATGCATTATTAAGGTGCAATCACTGGTAATCCCGCTTCTCCTATCAGATGGTCATTATATTCCTAAAATCTTACTTTCTGCTCAAATACATTATGATTAATTAATTTCACTGGAAGTTACAGCCATCCAAGAAGAAAATTTCCAATGAAATTCACTGAGAACTTTTTTTTAGATATCATGCAGATAACCAAGAGCGAAAACAAAATTATGGATTGAAAAAAACAAAAATATCTCCCAATCAAAAACAGATCCCTGAAAGCGACCCCGAATTTGATAAGATATTACTTAATATGTGCGTTACGGTTCCGTTAAATTTCATTGGAATTCAAAGGGAACTTTTGAAGGTATCGCGTAGACAGACATAATACGGAAATGTATAAAATATGAAAAAGGAAAATGTCTCTCAATCAAGATCAAATTGTCAGATCTGGTCTCAAATTCTGTGACTCCCCCTTTACTCCCTCCACCAAATTTGATCAAAATCTATTCAGAATTTTTAAGGTATTGCATGGAGAGACAGGGGCAAATACAGGAATTTATTTTAGAAAAAACGCACAAATATCACCCAACCGAGAACGAATACCGGGATTGGCCCTTAGATTTGTTCAATTCTACCGTTCAATGGGACATACCTATCCACAAAATCGTTAAAATTCGTTGAGAAATTTTGAGGATACCGCGTGGATAGACAAATGCGAATACAGAAATGTATAAAATATTAAAACTAAAAAATATCTTTCAGTTAAAAACGAATACCTGGATCAAACCTAAAATTTAATCATTTCTCACTTACACCGTGATTTACCGTTCCACGGAATTGCGTTGATAAAGAAAATTTGGAGTTATCTCTGAATTTCTGTTCCTTCACACGATATCTTCAGAAGTTCTCAATAAATTCTGGTGAAATTTTGGGCTGAACTCAGGAATGTGTTTTTGATTGAGAGACATTTTTGCATTTTATTTATACATTCTTATATTTGCTCCTGTCTATCCCCACGATATCTCAATACATTTTAATGAAATTGTGTGGAAGAGTGGGCAATTGGCTACGAGAAAAGACATTTCATTTTTGGGTGCAAAGCTAACAAAATGACATTATTACAACGTTTCTAGAACGTTAACCGATCTTCTCGTGATGCTACATTTACATTTCTTTGTAGACTCCCCACAACGTTGCAGACAACTTTGCAAAAACATTGCCTAGTAACGTTACTTTTCTTCTAAATTTCTGGAAGATATTAGAAGAACGTGCATCATCTGAATTAGCACTTCTCTATTGATGAAATATTTAAAGAAATACTTTCCACCAAAGTGAAGAAAAAGTATCTTGATGTTTTTTTTCAGGATGAGTAGAATTTTCAGCTACAGCACTTTGCAACGTTACCATAACGTTATGGTTACGTCTGGGATGTGCAAACCGTTTAAGTTCAGAAAAATATTGAATTGCAACGTTACAGTAACATACCCATGACATCACGTATCCCCAAACCAAAATGCAACCTGTCAGCAACATTGCAAAAACATGTTGGCTGAATGGATCCATTTCTTTTTCATAATTGGAAGAAATAGGCGTTCCATTTTCAATTTCAAAATGGACACCCTTAAATACAACAATTTACTCATTTATTATAACAGAACAAAAACAGGTAGAAAAAAAAGAACAGTATTATCTTTTTCAATTTCGTAGTCTGCTCAGAAAATCAGGATAGCAATTTTATAGTTCTTTACTGTTGATTTTAGCCATTTCATAACGGACCAAAAGGCTGATTACCCACCATAAAACTGAACATCACCTCAAATTCCTTCTCCACGATAGCTTTGTGGCCTATCATTCTGAATTTAGAATGAAGACAATGCAGTTTTGAAACCCCCGATTTTTTTAATACCACCCTTCACATTTGGGCTCATATTTTTTTCCTCCAGGGTTTTTTGTTATTCTACTTAGAGTTACCTTTGTTTGGTACCAAATCTGTTAATGGTGTTTTCGCTTGCAGGTTTAAGCATATTTTTGTCGAATTCGACTGGACTACATGTAAATATTCTACCTAATTTAATGGATGTTGCCTGCGTTCCATTGTACTCTATCGCCTATCGGATATTTGTCCGTCGGAATTATCGAATTCATTTGTATCATTCAAGCATAACATATCATCTATTTTTTTTTATGGACTCTATTAATATCGTTTTGAATTAATGACAATATAAATTCATATTCGTATCTGTGCAACTATAACTTTGTCTGAAAAGGCAGAAGGTCGATACCCAAAGGTATCCAGATTGTTTGTAGAAGTAATTTGTTATCAATTTTAAAGTTTCTTCCTTTAATTTGATGAATAATTGTCTTTTTTTAAAGTACATTTAGTACCGTTTATCATTTGGCACCAAACTGTTTTCGAATTGGTGGCACTCCAACCCCCTCAAAATGTCTAATCTATTATAATTTTTAATTCTGTAAAAGGGCTTCTTTGTGGAATTTTTGTATGAAGAAGATGCTTTGCGTTTTCCTATTGGCAGCTTTAATTACTCTCTCGTTCCACTGATTAAATGTGGATACTTCTATTTTATGCTCATTTGATATAGATTGAATGAATGAATCTAGTGATTTTATAATTTCTTTTTCACATTTATCATAATCGATGTATTTCGGTTCTATATAATTTGGATCTTCAACGAGGATTTTTCTCAGTTTACAGTTTTCAACCATTTGTAAATTACCTATTGATAGATGCCTTAGGTCGTTATAACAAAACTGAGATGCATGGCATTCGCAGTCTCAGGTATTTATTGTTCCTCCGTTATTTACAGTTATGCCTTCTACTGTTATATATATATATATATATATATATATATATATATATATATATATATATATATATATATGTGTGTGTGTGTGTGTGTGTGTGTGTGTGTGTGTAATTGAACATGTTGTTACATATCGTTGGTCCTATTCAGCTATTCAGTTTGTTATGGATGGATTCTGTTCTTTTATTCTCTGTTCGTTTGAGAGACTTGAAATAATTTTCTGATTTTTGATTTTTTTTTCTTTAATGTCATCAAGTCTTTTATTTATGTAGAGAAACACAAACATTATGAGGAATCTTATTCTCTTTCTTGATGGATGGTTTATATAATTTAGCGTCAATTATGTCTAATATCTATTTATACCACTGATGGTATTCTGTAATCTTATATACCAATTCTGTTTCCAGCATTATTTTGTACACTATGCATTTCAATATTTTCCTTTTAGTCTGATTAAGTAATATTCTGATATGGTTGAAAGATTTTGGGAAATCTTCATTTTATTTGTTTTGACTTTTTCTACCTCAAAAAACAAAAAACTCCCTTGAAACTGTAGAATCTCCGTCATTCCCATTTTCGGGCTATCATGTCAGATGTTCTCCTGCACGTGGCAAAGGAGGTAACATAATTCTCACGCATTTTATATAATTGCATGAGCTCTTTTTCCTGGCTTTACTGTTTAGTCCATGTAAATGAATCACGCGCATGGCTTTGATAATTCAATCCTCGCGTTATGTCGCTTTTTTGCGAAGGATCATCTATCGTGCTTGATCTGTTGTATCAACCTTCTATGATCTGGACCGAAAAAGAAAAATTGCTACACGCTTCCGTAATTACTAGTTCTGTGTATATTTATGTGTCCATTCTCGGGGATCGTCATTTCTGTAAATTGCAATGTTTACATGATAACAGATAGATCAGATTTTGTGACCTACACGACAAATTTTCGTTGGAATTATTTATGACTCGGTGGATTGAGTTGCTCACGTTTGATTAGAACTGTTTCCTCGTGACTGATATATCACAAGTTTTACACAAACTTGCGTCTCAAAGGACAATTGTAAAGCGTACGGTCGAGTTGATCTCATTATCCAGTTTGGAAGAAAGAGACCCTAGTTCTGTATTCTTATTGTCAGCAGCTTTACCGTGTCGTTTGAGTATGTGTTTGTGTGTCTGTGTGTGTATGCATGCGTGAAGTGCTACCGAAAATTTCGGGGAGATCAATCAGCACATGTGAACCAAATGTTGGATGAACTCTTGCATGGAATTTTGGAAGAACTGGGATTTCCCTACGCTTAAAAGAGACTGTGAAAATTAGGTTTGATTTTTTAAAATTAAAACTTCTTCTCATTGTCAAATACCCCCTCTTTCTCTTTCAATGCAGGCTTTCCTCAATTACAGAGGTTCAGAACCAGGAGCAAATTCCCCTCCCCGAGTCACCTCGAAGGAATTCTGGAATTTCAGGAGAGGGTGGGGCCACTGCTTCGCAGATTCAAACTGCTGGAATATTGATCTTATTACCGAAATACGATTCTGAAATTAACCTCTGGAGAGGGAGAATGACAAATATGGTGAAAACGGTACATGGACAGGAAAGAATGAGAACCACCACCCTACATTGAATGGAGAAAGAGAAAAATGTGTTTTATGCTTACAGAACCAATATAACGACGTTTGGCTTCGGCGCAGTTGAAATCGATAACTGGATACTTAAACCCAGCACCACCATTATAATTCATTGGAAGCATGTCAAGTTTTGTGACATCCACACCACGCCGTAACTTGTCTAGACCGGGTAGCAAATGATTGCATGCAGTGGTCCGAGCTGGTTTATGGTCTGTACAATTGCAAAAACTCAAACACAAAAGGAAAATCATCATAGAAGATATTTGACCAGCCTGTGAAAGGTGGTCGCGAACTCGGTTACATTTTTTTCGGCTCATTTTTCTCTAAAACTTGTAAACAAAGAGTTTTTCCACCAGCCACAACCAAGCTGTGAGTGATAGCCTGACAGCTGAGCTTGTTTGGTTTATAAATAAGAGCCATGTCGATGCGTGATGAGAATATAGTTTTCAATCATAATTTGAGATTAGACAAGAAAAGGGGAAGGGCTTATGACCAAAAGTGAAGACGGTGGTGGTGGTAAAACCCAAGGAATAATGGGTGATAAGAATAGGTGTTCCATATGCTTACGCTTTTAGTGAAATTTGAAAAATTCACATTCAAGATCCGGTTTAGATTGTAACACCTTCTCCTAGAAGATAATTACAAAGAAAAAAACAAAAAACAAAAAACACGAAAACAAACTTTCACTCCGATTTATGCTAGAAACAAAATACAAATTCTTGAAATGCACTGAACGCTGTATCGAAGTTAGAACTGCTTTATCGTTGTCTTTGTAAAACATCTTAATTAACGGACAATTAATTCTACGATGGCAAGCCTTCGGCAGAGCAAGCTCAAACTTTAAAAAAAACAGACGATCCCATTCATCCTAAAAAGAAGAGTATACAACCAATGCATCCTCCCGATAGTCACTTATGGGGCTGAAACATGGAACCTAACCAAGAGACAGACCCATAAACTGAAAAGTATCACAAGACAACACAATATATCAAGAAGAAAACGGGAATCCCACACATCATATAATCTATTAGAAAACTTAAATAGCAATAGGCAGGTCACACAGCGGCAATGGCAGACAACCAATGAACATCACGACTCACAATATGGATCCCCAGAGATCACATTCGAAACCAAAGCCAGCAGGATACAAGATGGAGAGATGAACTAGACGAATTCAGAAAATACTGGCTCTGCGATGCCCGTGATATAGAAATGAGGCAGATCTTGGGGAAGGTCTATATCCAATGACGGACGATGAATGGTTGATGATGATGATAATGATGATCAATAGAATAAAAGAGAGCGACTACATAATCTTACCAACCACGCTGAACAGCTGCGAAATATGGTCGTTCACATGTAAGAAGAGTAAGGCCTAGCAGTCACTCAAAGAGTGATAAAACGAAGTGTTCAGGATATATCACTCCCTTTGTACATACTCATCATCATCAGTCTTTTAGCGTCCGTCGTTGGACATAGACCTTCCCCAGGATTTGCCACACTTCCCTATCATGGGCGTCACGGAGCTAGTACTTCCTGAACTTGTCTAGCTCGTCTCTCCATCTAACATTTTGCCGGCTTCGGTTGCGCATGTGGTCTCGGGGGATCCATGTTGTGAGTCGCGATGTCCATCGATTGTCTGCCATTCTTGCAACTTGGCCAGCCCAACGCCATTTGAGATTTTTAATGGATTCTATGATGTCCCTAACTCTTGTCTTTTCTCGGATGTACTGTGCTGTCTTGTGGTCTCTCCATGTGAGGCCCAGCATTATTCTTTCATGTGCACGCTGCATGGTTCTCAATGTACGGGTCTACTAAATGAAAACAAATGCTACCAAGGGACAGGTGGCAGATGAAAAGAGGAAGTTTTTAAAAAAAATGATCGTACACTTGTACGGCCAACTAATTGGTACATTTCTTCAATACAGACTAACA
This sequence comes from Thysanoteuthis rhombus, assembly GCA_963457665.1. Classification (NCBI taxonomy): domain Eukaryota; kingdom Metazoa; phylum Mollusca; class Cephalopoda; order Oegopsida; family Thysanoteuthidae; genus Thysanoteuthis; species Thysanoteuthis major. The sequence continues at coordinate 197,245 of OY735213.1, forward strand.
TCTGAATAACAGCAATACACTTATTCGATATAGTTACTCCAACCCGATCTTCTTCTTCTTCTTCTTCTTCTTCTTCTTCTTCTTCTTCTTCTTCTTCTTCTTCTTCTTCTTCTTCTTCTTCTTGCCCACTCAAAATTAGGTTGTTACATATGTCGTTTCGAACAATAAGATGAACGATAAAAACGGTACATATTTAACCAAAATATGACTCATTTGAAGATTTAAGCTTCTTTCAACAAGTGTTTATGCTAATTGATGATGTCTTTCTTTGCAGGTATGCTCATCGCAGCAAGGGAGGAATAAAAGATGCTCATTTGGATTCAAAATCGAACCATTATCTTTCTTCTTCTGCCGACCTGAAAATATACAGTCTTCGAGCGAACAAAATCTTAACTCAGAGAGAGAGAGAGAGAGAGACAGACAGACAGACAGACAGACAGACAGACAGACAGACAGACAGACAGAGAGGGAGGAAGAGGGAGAGTCTGATGACTTTCTACTGGCGGCCGACCTGTAGACCAACAACCCCTGTTCTATTTTCTGCCTGTCTAGTGGCCAACCCTAGGTCTCCTTTTTAAAGGCAATGGTTTCTTTTCTACCGATATCTCTTTCACTAAAACAACTAACCCTCTTCTTTTACCTGATACTGTAACGAAATAATCATCTTTCTTTTTTTTTCTTTTTTTTTTTTTGCTGCTTTCTTTCGTTTCTCACGCAACTAAACTTACAAACTATCTTTCTTACTTCCGCCGTCAGAACCCTTATACGCCGTCCGTTTTCTATCAACCCCTTTTCACTTTCTCTCCCCTAATGTCTTTTTAATTATGTGGCTCTGACTGGCCATCTATCTGCAGGGGTTCCCAGTGTCCACGCTTCATCTTGTCAATAAATGTATTCCCCATGTTTCTATAGTCATTTTCAAGTCTGAAAAGGATTACTGTATAACTTCTCATCTTTAATCATGTATTCATATATAATTACACTTATACAAAAATGCTTTTGGAAAATAAAATAAAGTATTAAAAAATAAAACCAAATATTCGTTTAAAGAGTCCCACCAGCCCCTATATTGTGGCATAATGATAATATGTGGCATCTCTATAAAATTCTTTATGGTTTATTGGTCAAAAATTCAAGCTTTCTTATCATAAAATATTTTATTTGGATTTCAAAGTTCAAAATGTTTGAGAAGATGATTAACCGTAAGACAAATGGCAGGTGAATATGCATGGTTGCTGCATGAGTCAACATCACGATTCCGAAAGCTTATGCACAGCTAAGTGAGATGTATCGGATTGGGCACTGCCATATAGCATTCAAATCAGTTGATGTGGGGTCATATTCCGTATCAATTCCGTGAGAGTTTCACGGGTGTTGACCACTAAGATAATACATTCTTTCTCGTCGTTCTTATCTCAACCTTTTCCTGTATTTTATCATTCCCACCCTTATCACTTCCATTTTCTGTCCATGTTTTATCTAAATGATTTACAAGTATGGTTTATTTTCATATTCGAAAACCTGCACCCAACAGTAATTTTCTTTCCTCCCTCCTCCCTCCTCCCTCCTCCTGTCCACCCTCTTTCTAACCTGCCTAAGTGACTTTCCTGTACACTTCATTCTTACCCTTTATTGAGCTACCTTCCTATTTCTGTCCTCACTCATCCTGCCCTCTGATTAAACTATCTAACTTTCTTTCCTGTCCACTCTTCTTGCCATCTTCTTAAACTACTTTTTTTAACTGACAGTTTCTGCGACTTATAACTTTCTGGCTTTGCAATAACACGATATATTATATTGGTTTCAAAAGAGGCAATCATGTCCCATATCACAGCAAAATACTGGATTGATTCAAAAGTTTTCAGCATTTTCCTCAAAATGTTCATTCATATAAATTCATAGCATTATTATTCAGCTCGCAGACACGTTCGAGACTTGAGCAGAAATGAATTTGAATGAACACAGAAGTTTGCTACTCTAGTTTGTTTTTTTCTTTTGTTTTATTTTGTTTTTGTTTTTTTGTTTTGAGAAGAGAACCTTAACAATTCAGATATTTTTCATAGTGAAAATGCCCTGGCAGCTATAAGAAAAAATTCATTCAACAGGAGATTACAAATGAATATCTATTTCAATACGTCTAATACTTTTTTTGTTTTTCATAGAGAGCACTCAGTAGCTCCCGTGGGCCTCATGGTTCCGACACCACTGTTTTCTGTCCAAGCTAATGGTTACTGTCATAGTTCAAAATCAACAATCTGTGTCGCTAAAGCGTCAAAAGAGAGGAGAATATTTTTGATTACAAATTTGAGGTCACTAAGCTTGTCGGAGAAAAACGGGTTTTACAGTCAGGAAAATGGAGACACTGAGTCGGTTTTCCGTTCATACTACCCACCGGTGAATCTTCATGGAATCTTCTCGGAATAATACGTTATTGTTCTTTGTGTTTTTTTTCCGTTTGTTTGTTTTTTAGCGGCCTATACCATCAAAGGGATGACACCATGATGATTGTTTGAATATTTTTTCATCTTTTAATTAAAATATTTGTCAATTTAATAAATTCAAGTTGACTTGTTAACTCTGAAGAGCTGCGTTATAATTTGCTTTGACCTCCTCTGGCCTTGAATGTAAGGTTTTATGGATTCTTCATAACATTTACACGAGGCAATATTGGTGCTTTGCCTTCTAATGGCACATTTCATTGGTGAAATGGCTAAATTTGTTGCCAATCAAAGCCCTGATGAGAACAAATGAACTCGTCTGAAGGTGGAGGGCGTTCGGTAAATAAGAAGTCAGTTTGGTAATTTGTCGCAATTAAATAACATCGTTTAGTAAATCCAACGGTTGCACTTGGTTCTGTTTTCGACCTTACCTTACACCGTACGGTAAATGATAATTGAATCAATGATGATAAAAAGAAAGTTCTGGGCAATATCCAAGTTTTGTTGTCCAGCATTTTGCAGCATTTATTTTATAATCAAAGTGTGGTATCTGTTCTTTTTGCGTCAACGAAATATAACATTTACTTCCCTTTGCTCCTTTAAAAGTTATATCAGTTGTATTTTAATTGTTTTCATATAAATTTTGATTTGTTTTTCTAATTGACAAAGAAGAAACAAAAGCTACATTAACTGATTATTGTTTTCTTGAATTTTATAAAACCATTGAATCAATGACTTTCAAACGAAACACGATAATCTAATTGCACAAACACAAAACAAGGAATAAATAATTTCAGTAAAAAAATCATATAATAATTATTGAGTTAACTATGAGTCAGAAAAAAGTAATGAAGAGTTATGATGAGCAGAAATTAGTGAAATCAAATTACTTGACTTTTTTTCATGAGTGAGGTTAAGTTTACCTTTTGAAACGGAATTGCTATATCAAATGGTTTTCAGTGACAACAATGAATAAGATTCATAATTACTTTTGTTTTTGTCATTTGAAAAATTATCTAAATTATATCAAAGTTCACGAAGAAACCAATTGAAATACAACCATAACAACATTAAAAATCAAAAACGGGAAGTTGATGCGGTGTTTCGTCCTCATGAGAAGAACAGATTCTATACTTTCCTATTAACTAGCTTCTCCACAAGAGCAAGGTCGTTTTTAATGTGGAGATCCAGTTACAGGAAAGCTGAAAAAATTGCTACAGTCCCCACAAGTAGTGTTGTTAAGGCGTCAGGGCAATCCCGATCCTTCTCTTTTAGTGCAATGGAAAGGTGCTGCCCTAGGACCTACTGCTCCCCCGAGACTGTGCTTAGCAATATCGAGCCTCTGTAAGCCATCATTTGCCACATCATTGCACCGGCGCAAAGCTACTAAATCATAGACTGCGAACAGATATTACACGTTGATCCTGATCTAAAGGCCACAAAAAACTGGACCATGAAACTAGCATGATGCTAACTTCATTATGGTACACGTGTTTGCTGCATCTACCAAACTTCTTTCGGTAAATATACAGAAAGTTTGTTATGGTCCATGTGTTCGTTGAAGCCGATCTATATTTTTAAAAACTAACATTGAATCCAAAACTGATTGTTGTTTCTAATTCATTATGTTCATCTCTGGAAAACTAACAATTGTATTCACTTATTTTGTTGTAACAGGGGCGCAGAATACTGATTTTTGTGGTAGGTGATAAGAGTTAAATATTTCACGTAACCGCTTGCAAAAATTTGTGAACTTGAATTCAACTTCGCAAGTTTAGTATCTTATAAAAAGTTTATATTTCATCCTTGCAACTTTGAATAGAAAATCGGCTCAGAACCTAGTAATTGGTTGTTATTCAATGATAAATAGGTATCAAAATAGTGCTGTCTTTGTATCTTTTGAGGTACGCAGAAAACTTTCAATACCCTGTACTATCTGAAAACATTTTGATTTTTAACATATATAGTGTTAGTGAGACAATTTACGTAGTGCTATAAAAAGGAAAATTGAGGCTCTTTGTGTAATAGTTTTGGAATTTAGGGATGATTATATCCATGATTTTTTTTGTTGGGTTACGTATTGAGAAGAAAAAAAGGAACACTATCACTAAAAGTTCTGATGTTGTGAAGATGATGAGTGCCAACGTCGGTTTTGATACCATAATAAAAGGATTATTTTCTGCAAGCGCCTCTTACGAGCAAATGACCGCAAATTTCTACAATGAATCACGTTTTACTGAACACATTGATTCATACCAATCGACATCAAGGGCAGATCTTATTCCGAATTTTGCTCTCAAACTTGGCAAATATACTGAAATCTTCTCATCAACTATATTTATTTAATACTTGCTAATCTGCTGTTGTTTTTTATATGACTTATCAACTTACCAGAGTTTGGTATCTGACCATCAATGTATTTAATCAGGTATACTCAAGAGACGTAACCACAATATTTAAAATCTGTAGTGTTGTAAAACAGACGGAAAATTATTTTACATGACAATCATGGAATGCTGTCTCAACGCATCATGAAGTCAGGGGTACTCGGACACAATTTGGGACGGGAGGACAACTTTCCAGAAAGGGTATTTCATGTGATGTATTTTTATTGTAAGGTTGCAAAGGTATGACAAAAGAATTGAATTGCTGAGGGCCCACAAAAGTTATAACAACTTTGATAACGTTTAAACTTAAAATGGGAAAGTATTGCTGTTCAGTTGAGAGGAAAATATACTACTTTTTGATTTTGAACGAAAGAGACAAAAGGCTGGACCATGAAACCAGGATCATCATCATCATCAGTCTTTTAATGTCCATCGTTGGACATAGACCTTCTCTATGATTCGCCACCCTTCTCTATCGTGGGCGTCGCAGAGCCAGTACTTTCTGAACTTGACTAGATCGTCTCTCCATCCAATACATGAGTCACGATGTGCATCGATTGTCTGCCATTCTTATAACATGGCCAGCCCACAGCCATTTAAAACTTTAATGTATTCTACGATGTCTCTGACTCCCATCTTCTTACGGATGTACTTTGCAGTCTTGTGGTCTCTCCATGTGAGCCCCAGCATAATTCTTTCATGTGCAAATTGCATGACTCTCAATTTGCAGATCTGTCTCTTGATTAGGTTTGATGTTTCAGCTCCATAAGTGACTACTGGGAGGATGGATTGTTTGTACATCCTTCTTTTTAGGATTAAAAGGATCTTCTTATTTTTGAAGGTTTAGCTTGCTCTGTCAAAGGCTTTCCATCTTAGTGTAATTTTTGCTTGATTTCTTCTTCTTTTGAGGGTCTCATGGAGATTTGTTGTCTTAGGTAGATGTAGTGGTCTACTTTCTCCAGTTCTGTGTCCTCGATTTTGATCTTAGTGTTTTATCCCCGATGTGGTTGTTGCACATGATCTTCGTCTTGCTGAAGTTCATGTGTAGGCCGACTTTCTTACTCTCTTCATTTAGTTCATCTATCATTAGTTGGAGGTCGTGTAAGTTCTCTGCGAAAAGGGCTATGTCGTCTGCAAATCTGAGGTTGCTCAGATACTCGCCGTCTATTTTAATTCCTTTACTTCCCAGTCTGGTCTTCTGAAGATCATCTCGAGGCAGGCTGAGGTCCCCAGGACGACTATGCTGCTGTAAATTTGGATGAGTACTATTGAATTTTCTGAATTTATTTTTTCATTTTCTCATTGTTTGTGATACTTTCAACCATATTCTACAATGCCTTGCTCATTCATCCAACTCTGTATTGCTCATTGTAACGTCCCCTGCCCCCAAACTTCAGTCAAAATACAAACCAAAATGTAGCTCCAAAATTTCTGAATGTGCACCAATTTATTATGATATTTCAATGAACCCCCCAAAGAAAACTAACCAAAAAAAAAAATGATAAATAGATTTAAAAAAGTCTAAAAACAAAACAATTCCCCACCTACTACCTCGACCGGGGCTTCACTTGCCATAAAAACAAACAAATCTAGTGTTGGATGTGTCGGTCTTCCATCTAATCTAAGTAGTAAATTCTCGTAAGTCCCCAGGACGACTATGCTGCTGCAATTCTATTTTTAAATTCCAATGTTTGTGGACTTTAACTAAGTTAATAACTTTATATATGAGGGAGAGGTATGCTCCAGTTCTGCCTCACTGACCCCATCAGGTAGGAAAGAGAGAGAGAGAGAGAGAGAGAGAGAGAGAGAGAGAGAGAGAGATCCTTACCTATGGAATTTGCATCCAACTTTTTCGAAAAATGAGATCGAATCGTGTTGGAATTTTTTTTTCGTTGCTCCGAACATCCATTCTTAACTTACAAGAACAGTTTGGATGGGTATCAAGAGCCAGTGGAGCTCTTAGGTCACTGACCCGCAGTGGACAATCCACCAGACCCCCTGCAACACGTCATGGGCCAGCGTGGCAGGGCATGGCCCAACACTCCCCATGGTTTGCACACCAAAAATCATATTGGCTGTTCCTGCTGGGAACTCGGTACCAAAAGGCCCAGCTACATTACTTGCTTCGGGTGGAGGTGATGTGCTCCAAGGGCGACTACCCAAACACTACACCAAGAGAGTGTCTGTTCCTGCTGGGTCATCGACCCCAAAAGACTCAACCACAACACTTACTTTGGGTGGGGATGATGTGCCCCGAAAGCGACCATCCAAATCTTTCACCGAGGGAATACCTGTTCCTACTGAGTGTCCGATCCAACAGCGACCATTTAAACACAGCCCTAAGACTGTCAATAAAAGGACAAATTTATACATAGGCACCTACAACGTCAGAACACTGTCAACTGACATACACTAAACCGATCTAGAAAGAGAAATCAGAAATGTCAAATGGGACATCATAGGTATTAGCAAGGTAAGAAGACCCGGAGAAGAACTAATCGAACTGAAGAGCAGACATCTTCTTTACAGCTACGGAAAAGAGAAAGTAAAACAAAGTGGAATCGGCTTTCTCATCAATAAGGACCTCAAAGACAATGTAATTGGTTTCAAAGCCGTCTCTGACCGAGTAGCTAGCGTCACAATACAACTTTCAAAACGATACAGACTCAATATAATCCAATTCTACGCTCCTACTTCGCAATCAACCCAACAGGAAATAGACAACTTCTATGATGACTTGAATTCCCTACTCCAAGACACCAGAAAACACTTCAATGTTATCATGGGAGACTTCAACTCACAGATAAGACAAGGAAATGAAGATTGCATCGACAAATTTGGATACAAAGTACGGAACGAGGGAGGAGAAGATCTTGTTAACTTAGCAACAGCTAATGGATTCAAAATCATGAACACCTTCTTCAAGAAGAGACCCAATAGGAAATTTACACAGTAAAGTCCCAGACAATTGGGACACTGCTATCATAATGCTTTTATATAAAAAGGAAACCCGAAAGACCTCAACAACTATAGGCCTATAAGCCTACTCAACTGTGTATACGAACTTTTCACAAAAATATTCACCAACCTAATCATTAAAAACACTCGATGAAAACCAGCCACGCGAACAAGCTGGCTTTAGAAGAAGCTACTCGACCATGGACCACCTGCATTCGATAAATCAGCTGAAAGAAAAAGTAGCTGTGTAAACTACCACTCGCCGTAGCATTTATCGACTTCAAAAAGGCGTTCGACTCAGTAGAAATCCCTAAGGTCATGGAGGCCATCAGTCGAAAAGGGGTAGATCCAGTATATGTTGAAGTGCTGAAACATATATACAATCACAGCAGCTCCTTTATCAGGCTACATAAAGACTCGGACCCCTTTCAGCCCCAGAAAGGAGTAAGACTAGGTGATATCAGCTCACATGAACACTCTTCAAAGAGATATGGGAAAAGTTAAATAGTTTACTGAGTGAGTAGGAAGAGAGGGAAGGGGAAGGATAGGAACATCGTTTAAAATGAGATGAGAAAGAAGGGGAAGAAAAGATAGGTAGTTCACTGAATAAGAAGAAGAGAAGGAGAGGGAGGAAAGTAAAGTCAGGTAGTTCAATAAGAGTGTAGAAAGAGTGAGGGAGAAAGTTACTTAGTTTACTGAGTAGGTATGAAGAGATATGGGGGAAGAAAGGAAAGTTAAGTAGCTTAAAAAGTGGTTGAAGTGAGAAAGAGAGTCAAGTGGTACACAGAGTAAACAGGAAGAGAAAGAGAGGGGAAAGAAAAGTAAGGTAGATTAATAAGATGGTTGAAAGAGAGAAAAGTGGAAAGTCGGGTATTACACTGGATTAGTTGGAAGAGAGAGAGAGAGAGAGAGCGAGTTATAAGAAGTGAAATTTAGGTAGTTCATGAGATACAATCAGCTGGTAGTCAGAAACGAGAGAGGCCTCATATGAGATGATGAGTGATTGCATGATGAATGTGAATACATCTTAGAGGGGGCACATGGGATACACAAAAATATTGAATGTTGCTGTCAGGAGTATAAAAAGTTGATGACAGATACAGCCCGTGAAATAGCCAAAGCGATCCGTTTGTGGGAGAAGGATTTAGGTGGAGTTAAACTAGTGTATATTATCAAGTCACGGAGAGATAGATAGAGAGAGAGAGTTGGCATCAAAAATTCTGGATGGAGCTAAAAGAAAGATCAGTAAAGCGAGATCAACATCGTCATCAGCAGCATCCTTTTAGCTTCAGCCGTTGGATATAAACCACCCTCAAGATTCGCCAAACCTCTCAATCGTGGGCGTCATAGAACCAGTACTTCTGAACTTATCTAGTTCGTCACACCATCTTATATTTTGTCGGCCCTGGTTTTACATGTGATTTCCAGGGATCCAGAAGTTGACTGCCATTCTCGCAACATAACCAGCCTATTGCCATTTAAGGTTTCTTATGGATTCTATGATATCTTAGACTCCTATTTTTCATCTAATATACTGTGCTGTTTTGTGATCTCTCCGTGTTAGGTAGAGTATGAATCTTTTATGCACGTTGTATTGTTCTCAGTTTAAAAGTCAGTCTTTTGGTTAAGTTCCATGTTTCAGCTCCGCAGGTGGCTATCGGTTGTATACCCTACTTTTTAGCTCTAGTGGAATTTCATTGTTCTTGCCCTGCCTAGAGCTTACCAACTTAGTGTGATTTCTTCGCTTGATTTCTTCTTTTGGGGATTTCATGGAAATTTGTTCTCATAGGTAGATGTAATGGTCTATTTTCTCCAATTCTGCGTCTTCGATTTCGATCTTTGTGTCTTTTCTTCAATTTATTCTTGTACGTGGCATTTGTTCTAATAAAGTTCACTTAGGGACCAAGTTTATTGGTTTTTTGTTCTATCTGTCCAGCATGATCTGGAGGTCATGAATATTCTCAGCAAAAAGACGATGTCCGCAAATCTAAGGTTGCTTAGGTATCCATCATCTATTCTGCTTCCTTTATTTTTCCAGTGTAGGTTCCGGAATATCATTTCAAGAAGAGATAGGATGAGCTGGTATCTCCTTGCCTTACCTTTTTTTGAGCTGGAATAGGTCGAAGCCTCCATGTAACCTGACAAAGGAACCGCTGTGTCGGTAGATTTGTTGCAATACCCTGACAAATACCTTGTTGAATGATAGCATCAAGAATCTCTGGGATTTCTAGTGAGAAAAAGGTTTTCTTGAAGTCAACAAATACTAGAGCAAGTCACATTTTTCGTTCTGCTGCTTTCTCTTTCAGTTGATTTGCCGAATGGAGATGGTCAATGGTTGAATAGCTCCTTCTGATGCCATATTGTTCTCGTAGTTGGTTTTCAGCTAGTGTTTTGGTGATGCTGTTGATCACTTCATTGAAAAGTTTGTTGATGCAGCTGAATAGGCTTATTTGTCTGCAGTTGTTGAAGTCTTTCAGGTTGAACAGGTTGTCTAGCTTCCGAGTATTGAATTTTTCAGCCCATGGTGATTTCATCTGATTTAGTTGTCTTTCCTTTTTTTGTCCAATTGCTTGCTTTACTTCCCTCAGAGTAACCTCTTAGAAATATTTGGACTAGTTGCTTGTGAGTTATATATTTTGTTCATTTTTCTGCGTTACTTGTTTAAAGAAATAGAGGTTTCTGTGGAATTCCTGAAAACGCTTGTTAATCCGGTCCCAGTCCATTGTTAGGTTTCCATTATCTTCAAGCAAATTGGTTATTTGTTTTCTTCCTGTATTAAGGGTTTTGTTGATAATTTTGAAGCCCCACCCTTTCTGAGAATTGCTTCCATGACTATTTTCAGGCAACTCCTTTTATCTTCTCTTCGTTTATTTAGTTCAATTGCTTCAATCTTTTCTCTTGCTGTCGGTGATTTGAGATTCCTGCGTTTTTCTATGAGTTTTTTGTTTCTTCTGAGATTCTACTAATGGTCTAAAAATATTGACAACTTCTAAAAGAGGTTGTTGTGGGTTTTTTTTTTTTTTTTTTTTAACTTGTTTATGTCGGTTCAGTTTTCTTCTGGTTCGGTGTGCTCACATCCGTTTTTCAGTTCAAGCTTGAAGGGTTAAGTTAGTTCTTTTGGTACATTTTGCTTTTAGAATTGATAATTAGTCTAATTTTATCTTTTACAGCGCTGTGCACAACCTCATCTTATCCCATGAAGAGCGGAGACAATCGGTGCTCTGTGGCCATTCTGATTGACATCAGTTGTAACCAATCCACATGATAACTTCCCAACACATCATGGACCAAGGTGTTAGGGCATGGCCCAACACTACCTATGATTCGCACAATCAAAACTATACCGGCCGTTCCTGGTGAGTCATCAGTTCTAAAAAGCCCAAGTTGCAACACTTGCTTTGGTTGGAAGTGATGTACTTCGAGGGTGTCTACCCATACATAGCACAATTAATGTCACCCAGAGAACAACCAGAAATTAATTGAACCATTAAATCCAACCACCCAGACATAATTATAAAGAACAGAAAGGAAGTGGGTTGCCTATTAATATATATATAATCATTCCATCAGACAAAAACATCTGAAACTAAAGTTCGAAAAACTATCTAATTACAAAAAATTGAAATCACAGAAATATGGCAACTTAAGACTGCGACGATACCTGTTGTTATAGGAGCTCTTAGAGTCAAAAAAGGGTGTCGAAAATTATCTAGGTACAATACTAGAAAACTAAAGCATCTATGAGGATGTCAAAAATTGTCTTCACAGGCACCGCCGATATCCTTCGCAAAGCACTATCCATGTATGTATTTTGTCTGTTATACAGAAGCTACTGTTTCTTCAGTAGCCTCCTATATAGGTCCTGTATTGACCCCCTTTATATATGTGTGAAATGAACAAACAAAAAATTACAATACCTACCAAGTCGTCATGTTGTTGCCTACCCTGAACTTAGTGTACAATGAATACTATTAGACATAAAAAAGAACAAGAATAACAATAAGAATAGTTTTTTTATATTTTAATTTCTTAAGTGAATACATTAGAATGAAACAAATATTATCACTTTTTTATGTATATCTAAATATTAACGTAAGTTTTTGATTCAAAATTAACCTATGAAATTGTTTAATGATCACATTTTATAAACGTTTTATGAGTTATGTTGTTCTTTTTTTTATAAAATGAATACATGGATCCTCCAAATACTGATTCCTCAAATCTTTTTGTACACAGGTTTTTCTAATATTTGAATCATTTAAGTACTCAATCATATCTTAAAACATGGATTGATATGAATCAATTGAATATTCTTGCTAAAATACTCACCTAAGATGATGGCAATGATTGCGATAAAAAATATTCTTAATATTGATTGGCAAAACAAAAAGTAAATCAATAAAACCTTTCGGTGATACGATATATCAAAAATAATTTCGAAGATAAATTAGTAACTTACACTGCTTATTCAAAATAACCTTTTTACAGCAATTGGGGCAAGTTTTTCAGCAAGTATCACTAAATCATTTCAAAGGACTTCTCTGAGTAATGATCTAGCACAACATCTTTTTTTATAACCTGATATTGCAGCAAGGATAGTATTATATAGATCTATTGATAAACTAAGTCATATCTTTATGAGCCATGAGTAAATTTTTGTTATCTAAGCCAATCTTTGAGTTACGATAAATTATTCATATCTTCTTTTCTAGAATTTTATTTTCTTGATCTTCCTATCTATACGAGTTCAAAACAACATTTCTCAAACCACATTAAGGAGATGTCAATATCTTTTTGAAAAACATATCATTTCCACGCCTCTATTAGCGTCGTTATAATCTTTAATTTGCGATGTTCATTGCCAGATAATTGGGAATGATCAACCTCCGACTTACAGAGTTAGTATCTTTGAGAATGCTATAATATCTGCAAGCCGAGATGTTGGCATCCGAGAAATGTCCCTAGGAGCGATGAAAAGAATATTGAAATTTGTAATGAGACGGTGATTGCAGCGTGAGTAAAAGTAAGTACATAAGAAAGTCAATGTCACTTTTTTGATGACTAGACGGTTCTGCTACAAAAAAGGAGACGATGATTATTACTCTCAAAATCACAGCAAAAATAGCTAAAAAAAACGGGTGGCCCGCTTGCAACAGCAAGAGATTGGAACTGCCTGGCCGGCTTAGCCCAACAAGTTCCCAATTACCAGTCAATCAGGCTCAGACCAATCATGGTTTTGTTATCACTGCAGTGAAGCTTACTGTCCCCTGGGAAGATTACATTATCATCAGCATGTCTTTTATCGTCCGACATTCGACATGGACCTTCCCTAGGATTCACCACACCTCTCTATCGTGCGCGTCATGGAGCCAATATTTTCTGAACCTGTCCAGTTTGTTTTGCCATTTCATATTCTTCCAGCATCGGTTTTGCATTTGATCTCTGAGGATCCATGTTGTGAGTCGTGATGTCCATCGGTTGTCAGTCATTTTGCAACATAACCATCCTATTGCAATATGAGTTTCCTAATGGTTTCTGTGACGTCTTGGACATTTTTTTTTCATGGTATAGTGCTTTCTTGTGCTCTCTTCATGTGATGTTGAGCATAATTCTATTGGTTTGCTGTTGGACAACTTTCTTGCTTTCTTCGTTCTGTTCGTCTATCATTAGTTGGAGGTCTTGTGGGTTCTCTGCACAAAAGACCAAACTGTGTGTAAATCTTCGGAGCGATTTGGCATTAACGAGCATCGAACGGACAGCTGCATTGGAAATTCTAACCCAAATCAAAGAGAGGCCAATATTACTCAACTCAGAAGGGAGTTAGTCAGAAGCCAATATAAAACGGTAAATGATGACGAGAGCTTTCCTGGTAGAGCTTCAGGGAATGCTTAAAGAAAGACTCGTCATTTGGTCATTGTGCAAGACTTTTATCTCCACCAGCACCCGATACTATGAAGGAACCAACAGTAAAAGAGGCCTGGGAGGCCATAAAATCACCTAGAACATCGTCAATCTCGGGCCCAAGTGGAGTGCCGTACAGAATCTTCAAAAAGTGTCCGAGGCTTTTGAGGTCCTCAGGAGGAGAATGCTAGCAACATCAAACAGTTCACAACCACCTCACTCCCCAATGTGGAATGCCAAATATTTTTGAGATCGTTTCAAATCGCTTAATGGAATTCCTCCAAAAAAAGCACATACGTAAAGTCTTCAGTGCGTAAGGTAGGAGTCCCTGGTATTTTAGGATCTATGGTATACGCCAGCGTAGCTACCCAGCTTATAAAAGATGCACGAGAAAATAAGGGAGACCAACCAGTGCTGTGGCTAGATATAGCCAATGCTTATGGGTTGGTCTTGCACAAGTTGGTGAAATTGGTCAAGATACTACGTTCCAGAGAAAAATCAGGACATTATTCTCGACTACAACAACCACTTCAGTCTGAGGGTATCCTATGGAAACTTCACATCAGTATTGCATTGGCTCGAAAAGGGCATTATAAGGGTTGCACTATTTCTATCGCACTATTTACGTTAGCCATTTGATATGCTGTTGAAGTCTGCAGAGTTCCATTGCAGAGAGCCAAGGTCTGAATCCGGCATGAGACAACCCCTGATAGAGCATTCATAGATGACCTGACTGTCACAGCACCATCAGTGACTGGATGCACGTAGCTCCTTTGTGATCTGGAAATGCTTATCACATGGGTCAAAATGAGATTTATGCTGAAGAAATCCAAATCTTTGGTCCCCAGAAAAGGTACAGTTGCTGACAAGTTCAGTTTCTCATTGAGAGGCACCCTGATTAAATCCTTGACAAAAAAGCAAGTCAGGAGTATCTGAAAGGTTTTCACCAGTAATTTAAGAGATTGAGGCTTGTCGGATGGTCATGAATGACCTAAGCGATTGGCGCTCAATGGTGGACAAAATTGAACTTCATGGTAAATTTGAGGAATGGATCCACCAGTATGGAATCTTGCCGCGCCTCCTCTGGCAAATCCCAATCAATGAAGTTCCAACACCATTCGTGAATAGCCTTCGAAAGCCTTTTGTGCAGGTGGCTGAACCAAAGAGCCCAAGCAGCGTTGCCCTTTTTGGGCGAAACAACGAGCTATAAGTTTCTGTAATGTGCTGGGGGATTCGAAGGTTACCAGGGCCAGGGAGATCCTGCCCTACCGAGATTCCTCTGATACCAAAGGCAGGTATAGAATTAAGAAAAGGAGAAGGAAGTGGTGCTTGCAAGAGTCAGTGAGGTGGACCAGGCAAGGTTGCAGCACAAAATCCTACTGGGCATCGTAGCACCGAGTCAGGCGGTTTTGGTAACAATACAAAACCCTGCTATAGAAGAGACCAAAGGAAGGACAGGAGAAAAACGATTCAGGAGGAAATCCGTGCAGAAGAGGAAGAGGCCCACCACATCAAAATGGTTGGATTGGGCAAACAGGGGGCCTGTGCGAGGTGGAAATCAACAGCCGGTCGAAAAATATCCTGGAAAGATCTCTAGGAGACGAAAGCCCAGCAATTAAATCTTTTAGTACAGTTTGTTTATGATGTCCTCTCCAGTCCTTCCAACCTATTCAGCTGGGGTCTGGCAGATGTACCAACTTGTCCACTCTGAAAAAAAAAACTGTATCCATGGAACATGTTCTCAGGTATGGCTCGAGAGCCCTGAAGGTATCTTTGGTGACACGACGAGGTTTTGCAGGCAGGTGCAGCAAAATCTGCGCTGAAATCAACTGCAGCAAGTATCAGAACCCAGCGAAGCAGTCTATAACATTTATTACAGCAGGAGAAAAGCCCAAATCCTAGTGAAAAAACTGGGCGGACTGCTGGCAACAGCCGGAAATCGGAACTGCTTGGCCAACTCAAGTCGATAAAGTTTTAAAATACATTCCTGTATCTGCTCTTGTCTGTTCATACCAATAATTCCCAATGAATTTCAATCAAATTTCATAGAATAGTAAGATATGTATCAAGGATGAATTGATGACATTTAGGGGTAGACCTAGGTATCCGTTTTTGATTGACAGATATTTTTCTTTCTTTTCGGGGTTTTTTAATATACATTTCTTCACTCACCTATGTCTGTCCACACAGTATCTCCAAAAGTTTTCCATGAATGTCCATGAAGTTCACTGAAGAGGTGTACCGTGGAAGTAGTGATGAGATTTTGAGGTGGGTCTAGGAATTTGCCTATAGAATATATACTACTGTATGAAAACATCCATCACTTGTGAAGTGTGTATGTAATACGACCTTTGTATGCAATCTTGAAAATCATAACGTTCCAGCAGTCACACAGTGGTAGACTTTTAGTATGGCAGTGAATACACCCGATGCTGAAAAAACCGTTTAAAGACCCTTTGTTGTGAAAATTTAGGATAACTGCTTTTCAAATAGTTGGTATGAAAAATTAGTTCCTTTGTAACCGTTTGAAGATGTCTCTATGTCGGTAAATGAAAGGATATTTTTACCAAATTTCAGCAACTGGACGATTTTAGCACCGATCGCTTGGACTGTAGTGTAACTTTACAGAACAAGAGTTTCAATTTTCACCTGAATTTCTGATATGAAAGATTATCATTACGTACAGTTGTTTTTAATGTGGTGACTATTAAAACCATGATGTGAACATAGGTCCGAAAAAATCAATGGATATTAATAATTTAAAGTCGTAATATAATTCCCTCCTGATTCCAGATATCTCAGTAGATTTTCTGCAGCTTCCGAAAATGGATTATTTGATCTAGCAAAGATTAAGTATTTCGACAGTTTTGATACTTTGTCTATCATTAAAATGCGATAAAATATTTTAACTCAGGAAACAAAATGATGCTCAACACTTTTTGATGATTTTTACTGTTCTAAAATCAAGCGACATTATTTCTGCAACGTATTTTGACTTTCCAAAAAAATCGTTTCTTTGAATCATTCCTTATTTCTGTCATTCTTTCAATTTAATATTATTGTTATAAACTGAACGAACAATACTGAATTGTCTAAAATCACTGTAGACTGAAGTATCTGAGGAATTCGAGGAAAAAATAAATTCAAACAATTCTTACTTCTTCCGCTTTTTTGTTCTGTAACTGTTTTATCTTAAAAGATAAGTTGAAGAATCACTTCCTCTATTTTTGGTACAGGTTCTGTTTTGCAAACCAGCGATTTTTCTAGGAAATAGTATTTTTTATCAAAGGAAAGTCTTCTGTGGATAAACTTGCATTTTTGCTAGAAGAATTTAGCTGTGTTTTCTGAGCACCAACTAGCATTTTTTAATATTCTGTCAATACAAGTTGTCCCTAATCCTTTCCCTAACCTTAATTCATACCCTACCTCCCAACCCAACTAATTCTGATCCATCAACCCTAACATTAACCCTACCTCCTGATACTAAACTTAATCCTACCTTGCAACCCTAATTAACCCTAAACAAATTGACACAACTTCTCTAAAAAAAGATGAGTGAAAAAATAAACCGATCAAAACTTTTTGCCAGCCTTCACGATCTCTCCAGTAAGTCATTTTTCCTATCCATATCTTCGATCATCTTTTGACTAACAATGCGAAATCCAGAAACGCTCAATACAAAAACGCAAACAAAAGAAGCAAACTTTTGCAAGAATCCGTCTTTTTCCAAATTCGCAAAATGAAACTGTCTGCAAAAAATCTTGAAAATGATGTTCAAAGTGCGCAATTGTAGTATTCGACGAAGTATTTGATTTTTTTAGGTCAATGTTAGTGTCTACATTACTTCTTTATTTGATGATTGCAATCGTTTGAAGTGAACATTAACGAAAGTGCCAACTAATATGCGTCAGCGGATTTATTCGAGTAAAATATCATTGCGGCATTGTCCGTATATGCACGACCCTGATCGATTCATTTTCAACTGTAGTGTCACATGATTTCGAAACATATCTTAAAAGTTTCATTTTTAACATCTCCCCATAATCATGCTCCTGATTTAATTGCACAAAAAAAAATCTTTCGATCTTTTCTATTATTTTAGAAATAAAATGCAAATCGAATGTTGTGAAGTGTGGATATTTTAACTTAAGGGTCGAAATTATATAGATCACCGTTTTTTAATTTCCTTCATTTCACCGTCAATCGCAATGTTTCTGCCAAGATGGTTGGAAGTTTGACAAATTAATTCCGAATAATACGTGCATTTGGAAAATTTTAATTATCTAATGATGATCCAGGTAGGATTTTTTTCTAAATCTTTACATCTTCACCTTTTGTTGTTTTCTGAAAATGACCTTCATTTCTTATCGAAATTCAATCAAACTATTTCGAAAAAATTAATTAGAAATATGCGGGGAACTAGAGGGAATTACTCTGCCTCCCTCCCGGTATCCTCCAACAGTTTTTTCTGATAGGTACATGTCTGTAGTTTATGATTTGAATAGTTACTCAAAAATATTTTTGGATGAAATTTTAGGGGATCCTGGTCTCTCAAAAATTGAGGAATTACTGATTATTTTGGATATGTTTATTTCGACACAAAATTGTATCACTATCAAAGGCATAGCTGGAGATTTGGTAGCCGGTGGGTTTGGCACCTCCAATGTGGAAGAATAAGGGACACTTTACTAAAAATGCTAATTTATCATCAAAGTTAGATTGTAAACAGAATCCCCTCCTAAAAACCTAAAAAAAAAAAAGAGATTTAGTGAAAGAAAAATAGGTGTAAAATTTTTAACTTATATTTTTGCATCAGCATTTGCACAGCATTCATATTTGAGACTGCATATGTGTGCAAACATATGCTGGAGAGAAACCATATTCTTGTGGGGAGGGGGCATTTTCAAAGTACTCACTTTAGGGAAAGCACAAGCAAACACAAGCTCAAGAAAGTGTGTTCATCAACATTTTTACAGTGTCCAGGTTTGAAAACACATGCAAACACACTGGAGAGAAGTATTTTTGTGAAGAGTGTGGATCAGCATTTTCACAGTGTTAGCATTCAAGAACACACATGCAAACACACACAGGAGAAAAGCCATTTTATTGTGAGTTGTGTGGAATGGCATTTTCAGAGAATTCAGCTTCAAAGAGACACGTATGAGCACACAGTGGAGAGAAACCATACTCTTGTGAGACATGTAGATTAGCGTTTCCACAGCATTCACCTTTAAAAACACACATGCAAACACACACTTGAGAGAAACTATATTCTTCTTGAATATGTGGATGTTCATTTTCACTGGTCACATTTGAGTCAAAATAAGCGAACACACAATGGAGAGAAACCATCTGCTTGTGAAGTAAGTGGTGTTTCATTTTTACAGAAATCAGTTTGGTGTGGCATATGCAAACACGCACTGGTGAGAAACCATATTCTTGTGCAGTATATGGCTCTTCTTTTTCACAGAAGCTACATTTGAGCCAACTTTAAAGAACTCATACTGGAGAGAAACCATATTTTTGTGAGGTGTGTTCTTCTTTTTCACATGTATCACATTTGAAGATGCATAAACAAAAATATGTGGCTCACCTTTTTCCCAATAGTCCCATTTAAAGATACACAAGCAATTACATTCTGGAGAGAGGCCATATTTCTGTGGGGTATGTGGCTCTTCCTTTTCGCAGAACTCACATTTGAAAAAGCATAAGCGAATTCATACTGGAGAGAGACCATATTCTTGTGAAATTTGTGGTTCTTCCTTTTCTGACAAGTCAAACTTGAGCAGACATATGAAAACACATTAAATTCACATTTAATATATATTGGGAGGAAACATTGATATTGTGATGTTGGTGACTTTTCCTTCCTATAGAAGTCTTGTAACATATGTGAATACACACTGGAGAGGGGTTATATTTCTGTGAAAGATGGAGTTATTTCTTTGCATAGAAGTTAGGTTTTTGCATCATAACAACCTGGGAAAAAGAAGATACAAATATATCTTTCTAGAACTCTCACTTGGATGCAAGTTTTTGAGTTTTTGAATCTTCATGACAAACAATTCAACTTGAATATTTGTTGAGATATGTATTTTGAATGAAAATATCTTTTTATAAAAGACCACATGTAAATATTGATAACCTGAGTGAATGTAATTTGATATATTCACATTTCCCACCATGAGTGTCATCATGATCATCTATGGCTTGTTTGAGGCCTTGATGTCTTAAATAATGAGAAATATTCATCAAAATTCTGTTACAGACTTGTTATTCAGATTATTGAATGTTTTGGTTGGTTTTGGTTTTTGCAACTACAGTGTTTTGCCCAATATTTTCTACAGTATTAATCAGCTGTACCTTTACAATCTGTGATAAAAGGGACAAACCTCTTTCAAAAATATGGTCACAAATCAGCCCTGCTCATTCTAATGACCTTTCTCTATACATACAGTACCATTCTCAGCAAAGTATGTAACACTGGTGATTCAATATTTTTTATATGCGAGGATGCTTGCCTAATTTTTTTTCGGCAAAGGAAAGAATTCTACATAAGCCTGACTGTGATATTTATTTTTTGGTTCATGTATGCCATTCCTCTCAATTTTTTCACCTTCATACAATATTTTCTCCAGAATACCGTCAATTAATCATTGAATCAAATTTTCCTGAGGTTCATTCTATTTTTGTAAGATTTAAAAACAAAACAGACATCATTTCTTTCTCATTTGACTTATAAAATCTTGTTCATTACTGTCTTATGCCAGATGTGTGCATGACTGTAACTTTAGTCATCATACTGAAAGTATTTGCAGCATATATGACGTACCTCATGCTGATCTCTTTGGAAATCCTCTACACTAACACCTGGAGTAATATGTTTATGGTATGGCATAGTATAGCAGGTTAGAGAAACATAGCTTGGTGCAGTATAGCATAATAATGAATAAAATATGATTAGGAAAGAAATTGATGAAATGAAATATATGACAGTTTAAGAAAATAGATGAATAAACAGATAAAACATAAGATTAGTAGGGTTATTATAATTCCTTAAGGGTCCATACAAGCAATCATTTTAAAGGAAAAAAGCATCATGAAAATCCTTCTTCTCTTTCTTCCTCCTAACTGATAACATTCCAAAGTCATGGAAGAATGTTCAACGACTGTCAGAGGTGATAAAAAACTCATTTACCTTTCTCACCACTAGAGGCTGCTGTGCCAGCCCCTTGAGTGGTTAAAACTCATTTATTGTTGTCATTCCAAGAACCATGGACAGCACATAACTGTTTTGATGTCAGGAACCATCTTTGGGGTAGGATTCAAGGTCTGTCCCAAATGATAAATGGATCGTTCAAAGAAATTAAAATTTTGGATGTTATCCAGCAACACCCTTATCAGTATAAGCATACCCCAAGAACTATCAACTTTGTCAATTTTTATACTTCATTCCTAAAAACTGCAAAGATCAAATAGACTTAAGTTCCTTCATCTTTTTGTGATATAAAGAACTCAGTAACACATGCATATTCCTACAAGAGATTTGTCACCCAAAGAAACCTACATTACAACACTTAGTCTGAACAATCATTTACAACACACCTATAGACCATATCATCCGTATTTGTGCCAAAAATATCAAAGAACTATTGAACAATTTTCCCTCCAAATACTAAAAAAAACTTTCTCTACCACAATATTTAGATGGACCATTATTTTTGTTTTGTTCATCTTTATTATTGAGTAAAAGTTAACGAATCATACCACAAAGTATCTATTGTTGTTTTTCACCCATCAT
Organism: Thysanoteuthis rhombus; assembly: GCA_963457665.1. Taxonomy (NCBI): domain Eukaryota; kingdom Metazoa; phylum Mollusca; class Cephalopoda; order Oegopsida; family Thysanoteuthidae; genus Thysanoteuthis; species Thysanoteuthis major. Next base: position 218,730 of record OY735213.1, read on the forward strand.
ACCGCAAACATCAGAATCAACAGTAACGTCTGCCACTACTAAAAAATCCAGGGAAGAAAAGGGTGAGGGATTGTAAGTATCTCCTTCGCTTGCCTGACAACAAAGCTGGTGACTTCAAACCTGGATTCCCTTCTCAATCAGCTGGTGGAATATACTAGATTGATCCCTTTCAAATGAAGTTTGGTTACAAAGTTGAATTTGATCAGTATATCCAATCCGCCATATCTTTTATCACTACTAGTACTTTTACAGTAAGCATTTTTGTGTTGGTTTTACTTGAATCTTGGTATATTACAGATGTAATTTCATATGTTTTACATTTCTGCAAAATGTAATTAATTGAAATATCATTTGATAGATTTTGAATTATCATAAAATAAATGATAAAAAAAATCTTTCTGTATTGAAACTATATGTGTAACTCTTACTCTCTATAAGGTGTGAAAGCCAAATCGGCCATTTTGGGGCAAAATCTAGTGAATTTTACTCCATTTAGCTAATAGAATTTGCAATAGCAGTTAGCCTAAAGTATGGCCATCAAAAAAATTAATCAGCTGATTTAATCTTATAGCTAACTCAAACCATATTTAATATTTGTAGCCATACTTAGCTGAAAGTGGAAAAATTTTATCTAATTTTGAAGGTAAGTCAAAAGAAATCAAACTATGGGGTAAATAATTTTCATAATTTTTCTACTTGTGATTGAAAAACCAAATTCTAACTTAAATTTTTGAGAATATTTTTGGAGTCAGATTCTAAAATTTCTTATCAAAACCACTTCAAATGTATTAAGTTTCATAAAAGTAAATGAAAAATTTTTATTATTCATTTGCTCTGGAGTCTTAGTATATAGGTATTCTATTCAATAATCGGGCCCTGAATGGGTATAAAGCATATGTAGCCATGAAGTTAGCCAAAATTTGAAAATATTCAGCCAATTTTTGTGGCAGTTTTTGCCAGAAAAATCAAATTAAAGTTGAAAACACAACTCGACTGTAGTATTCCACTTTCTCAGAATAAAGGCAAGACAAACAACACTACCGCAAGTAACAAACAGATTATCGCAGAAAATTCTAATCCATCCCATCATCTTGTAAGTATTTGAAGTTTTATTTTATCAATATGTTTGAACAAATAGTTACAAACCCAGTCTTTTTGATGACAGCTTCATATTTGATAGTGCTTTATTTTATACTTTCATTCAGTCACTTTATAGTTTATGATTATAATCTATATTAGATAACATTTTGGTTATAGTTTAATCATTTGGTCAGTAGGTCTGCTATTTATTTTCTTATTCTTTCTACGGATCTTGATAAGTTTGTTTTAGCCATCCTCATGGACTTTTAGCAAACAGCAAAATATGTCGATTATAACATCTGTACTTTAAATCTATTTATTGTACAATAACAATCTTCATGTTAATAAATAGGAGAATAGTCAATATGAAACCAGAGATAACTGGTTTTGAAAACTTGTTTACATTCATGGAATGATGGACTAGTAAAATTCACATTTGGGAGATTTGAGTCCAATTTTTGGACACATTTTATTATTCAACCTAAAATATGATCATGGGCTGATTTCAATTGAAAAAATTTGCTAATACTGCAATTTTGTAATGCATCTAAATGTCAAATTCTTTTTTTCCAGTACTCAACTTGTCATAAAACGGTTGGATAGCAGCTGTATTCCTGATTTTTTGCAGATAGTTTCATTTTGCAAATTCGGAAGAAAACTTTTTGCAGAACTTTGCTTTTGTATTTGAACAAAATTCTTCTTTGCATTTTGCAAAATGAATTTTTGCAGAATTTTGCTCCTTTTTTGAGTTTTCTGTGCACAACCTTTCATTTTTTCCTTTCCATCAATACAATTTTGTTCCTAACCCTAACTCTAACCCTGCCTCTTAACCCTATCTGATCCTAATGGAATGGAACTTCTTTAAAGAAAGGAAAAAACTGATCAAAACTTTTTCTCAAGACTTCATGATCTCTCCCATAAGTCTTTTCCATTTCCATGTCTTCAATCTTCTGATTAACAGTGCCAAATCTACAAATGCTAAAAATGAAAGTTTGTCTGCAAAAGAAAAAAAATTAAACATAGAAGAAGCAAACTGCTTCAATTTTTTCTTCCAAATTCACAAACTGAAACCATCTGCAAAAAATCTGAAACATGATATTCGACACACGTTAAAGTCGCCAGAACCCATGATAGAGCTTATGCAATGTAATAGTTAATAGTTGAAAATTGAATTTTTCCGTATGAAATAAATTACTTGTTTTTAGTCAAAGCCAGCTGAGACCCTGCTGTTTTATGACTAGTGGTGTATTGAAAAATTGAAAATTACTCCTTAAAATGCACAGTTCAGGTGCATCACAAGATTGCAATATTGCCAAGAAATTAGAGATACATATTTATTTAATTTTGAATGAATTTTCCAATAAGAAGGGTATTTTGTAAGAAAATCTATGGAAATTTCTTCAAGTGCTCCCCCTCCATTTGATTTTATGATATCACCTTGAAATATGTTCAGATCCAACTATATTACATTTTTGTGGAGATAATACCCAACTAAATCTCTGAGGATTTTATCATATCCAAATTATTACAGGTATGAGAATATAACAATGATGAAATAATAAAATTAAAGCAGATATCAAATCTTATAGAACCCGAAAGAAGAAAATCCCCCCATCCCCCAATGATAGTAAATACCCCAGGATACTCTATCTATGAATTATTTTTCTGTTGGATTATTTTGTAGATTGATATAGCTGTAACAATCTTACTTTTTTTTCATTGCTGATTAAGTGTCTCACCATCTTGTTTGCTGCTCATCCATGGCCCTTTATTTTACAGGTGATGATTTTTCTCTCTTGTATTTTGATCAGTGTCCATGTTTGACACTGATTGGTTAGTGTAAGTAGAAAGATGTTGTTGATCACCTGGGCCTTTATTCCCATGGGGATATTAGGTTGTTTCTGGAGGGGAAAGAGCTAGAAGCCTACACTGTTGATTTTTTTGTATTTAATGTTCAATCTCTGTCTAATTTCCCATTTTCAGTGCAGCAGCTGCCTGTGTATTTGAAATGTTTGATCTGTTTCAATTAAATGCTGTTGATGAAAATGACCAAGGCTTCTGTGTTTATCTGATTTTTATCACTTCCAATTTCCCTATGCTGATCTGTATGTCATGATCTTCACATACTGCATTCAGCTCTTTGAGATGTACTAATTCTTCATTGAGTGAGCTCTGGTCATCAGCTAAGAGTAGTTTATTTTGTGTCTCTAGTTCAGGGTTTACCTCTGTGGTAATCATGTGCATGTATATAACAAATAGAAGCATCCAAAAAAAACCAGCCTTGTCTCATGCCTAATCTCATATCTAACCAGTTTGTCAGTTTGCATTCTAATAGCACCTTCTGCTATGATGTTGTTGAGCAGCTTACCCCAGTAATCTTCCAGGGCTCTCTACAGTTTTACTCTGTTGGCTCTGTCAAAGGCCTTTTCCTGATCTACAAATATTATGTGTAGATCTTTGTCATATTAGATAGCCTTCTCATTCTGCTGCCTCAGGATGAACATTGCATCAGTGAACTCTGCACCCTTCCTGAACCTGAATTGTACATTGCTGAATTTGGGTTCTGCACTGTGTCTTGTTCTTTGTTCTAAGATCTTAGCGTACATTTTGCCAACATGACTTAGGTGTGAGATTTGTCTATGTACACCAGAGTCTGTTTTGTTCCCATTCTTTAGACAAATTGCCATCACTATTGCTAGCTACCAATCCTAGTACTTTTTTTTTTCTCAGGCCTTCCGGAAAATCTCAGTAAACCACTTTATTATTTCTATTGATATTCGGACCATCCTCATCTTTGTTGTTTTTCATACAACGTTTCGACCGTTGCACTCTACGGCCTTCATCAGGTATCATCTGGGAGATTTTTTTGGGAAGTAACGAACCGAACCCTTTATTTATCCGACGGGTGTATATTGACCGTACTCCCCTCTTTTAGCGTTAGTAGTATTGTTATACTGTCTCACACTAGGATCGAACCTAGAATCATCAGATTACTTAACAGTAATTTGTCTGATGCTGTAACCACTGCGCTATGTGTTCGTTACTTCCCCCAAAAATCTCCCAGATGATACCTGACGAAGACCGTAGAGTGCAACGGCTGAAACGTTGTATGAAAAACAACCAAGATGAGGATGGTCCAAATATCAATAGAAATAATAATAATACCTCATCTCAAAAATTCCAAGATATACAAACCACTTTATGTCTGTCTTACCATATGCTAGGATTGCTTCTGTGGTGATTCTGTCCACGCTTTTTTCTTGGACTGGTATAGATTGCACATCCAACTTCTAACCCTAAGATGACTGGTTCTCCTTTATCCTGATATTTGAGAGTGAACAGGAACTGATCTTGCTGACCTTCTACTGGATTTAGTTGATGGAAGTATTTTTCCCACCTGTCTCTGGTTTCACTGCCATCTTGCAACAGTTGGATCATATCAATAATGATTGTTGTCGGGTCATAGAGTTTATCTCTCTGCCTCATTGCCTTCTCACTCTTGTTGAATTATCTTGGGAGCAACTACATTTTCTGACAAATCTTCTCAATACTGTCTCCATGATTGTTCTTTGCCAGTATGTTCAGCCTCTTTACAGAATCTTCTGGCTACTCAGTAGCAGTCATAGTCTTCCTCCTTGGATTTGATCCAGACCTTATAAAGTCTCTTCATTTATTGCTGCCTTTACTATCTCACTTCACCACACAATTGACTTGCCTTTGCCTCTCCCTATTTTCATCTTTTCAAGTGTTCTTCCAGAACATTCAAGACTGTTCTCTTGTTAACCAACCAAGACTCTACATTCATATTTTTCACTCATATGTTCTTTAGACTTCCCTCACCATCTGTAATTTTTTTCCTATTTTTGCCTTCCTGCAACTTTGTAAGATTATTCTGTTCTGCTGCCTTCTTCTGTCTCACGCTTAGTTTCTGCTTTTTAGGTGTTATGACCAGGACAACAGGTCTGTAATCTTTTTCCAAGTCCAGCATTGGGTATTGCAATAAGAGGTCTTTTTGTTACTCTTGCTAAGATGAAGTACATCTATAAGGTGGATTGAAGGTCATTCTATTTATAGTATATGCACACCTGGCTGGGCTTGTGTTGATGGAAGGTGTTTTTGATAAAGAGTTGTTACTCAGGCATGGCAATAGTTTTTTGTATTGTATTTTAGAAATATCAAAGTAACTTAGATAATCTTCAACAGGGAAGGGAACAAATATCTAATGGCTGTGATTTCAAATGACAGAAAGAAAGTAAGAGTACAGTTTAGCATTTTAGTTACATTGTATACGACATCCCTAAAACCTAAAATAATGAATTTTTCTCAAAGCTGACAATTTTCTAGATGTAAAAAAGCTTTTATTGATTGAAAGCACAAAATTATGTCTGATTAGTCATTCAATAAAAACCATCACATTCTGTGCTCAGGATGATCAATTGATAAGCTTTTGGGGGGTAGTGATAGCTGCAGAACAAAGACTAGGAGTTCGATTTAGAATAAACTTGCATTGAATCTCTACTAAAAACCTATTTAGGGGAGAAAATTAACCAACTTTAAAAAGTTGACAATTCAGGTGACAGTTTTGTTTGACAATTTCTTAATACTTGTGAAAAAAATTTTAATGTGCTGGGCGTCGTTCGCTCGATACTAACAGCACTCATGGTATCTGCTAGCATGCTTTTCAGAGGGGAATCACCTGTCTTATCTTTCCAGTCTGATACGGCTACATTTGCTCTGCACTTGATGAATGTAGAACCAGACACACAAGAAAAAGCCCCATTAACTTTCCAGACACAGGGAAGATGTTCCATTGTGTTACGACATCAAGGATTTCTGGGATGTCACTCCCTTGTTTCCATCAAAACCTGCCATGCTCACCCTAGACTTGCAAGCCCAATACTTGAGCACCATCCTCCAACTGCTCTTAGTTCTTACAAGTCAAACCAAAACATGCTCCATTACATGCGTCGCAGACATGACATTTTCATTGATGTAGATGTCATCCACATAGGTAAGACTTTGAATGGTCTTGTTCTGTGACATTATAGCACCCATGATCGATCTCATAATCAATGGTGCTACATTGAGCCAGAACCAAATTCTGGTGAGTTATCACCTCTGCCCCTTCAGCATTACTATTTGGAATGGCCACAGTGACTTATATGCACCTGTAGATAGGCTTCCCTCTAGTCTAATATAGAGATATTAGCCCCTTGTTGGTACCATTCACTCAACTTTTGTATGCAGATATCCAAATTGGTTGTGAATGCAGCGACATGCTTGTAAAGTTCTCTGTAAATCATTATGTGATGCACTTTCTGTTCATTCTCTGGCACCATGGCCATCAACAGGATCAAACACTTGGGCGGGCTTAGCCCTTCTCCAGGGTATGGCAGCAGCCAGCTGTCATCAAGCCATAGCTGCAGTTCCCTCTTGTACTCTTCCCTGATTTGCTTGGGTGCAGAATACTCTGGCTCTCAGTGTAATACTCGACTTTTCAATCACTTTCATGAAGTGGTCCAAATCATCTTGTCTTGGGTTAGCATGGCACTGATCAGACAGCAGTGATATGCAGCTCAAAATCAGTTCACACTCCAAAAGTCCTTCTCTCCTTCTTTTCTTCTCTCAATATTGTGATGTACACCACCAACTGATGCATTCAACAAACTAAACCAGCCTTGATTTGTCCCAACTACACATTTTCATAGTCTTACTCTTATCACATCCAGGCTCCAAGCTCATCACTTGCTTCCCACAAATGGGTCTGTCATATTAATTTTTTCTATATATTTTGAGGACCCACCATATCTTGTGAAACCTAGCGCATGCATGTCTTTTGCCTTGCAAATTGATGCACGCGTACATTTGGGACTTCTTTTATTAATGTAAATCACTGTCATTTTCTCTATTATCATAACATTGAAAAAATCATACTTTCTTATTTCTTTGCCATTATTTTCATCATTTCAACTGAAATTTTTCATACTTTGTAAGTATATATACTTCATCAAAAATGTTGTAACTTTTTTCCTTTCATCAATTTTTTTCCTGCCCCCAGATGATCTGGCAGACAATGTCTAAACTTTAAAAAACTGAAACCTGTGTAATTTAAAAGATAAGTTTGTATATTTATAGTCAAGAACTCAGAGACTTCAAATTTCCACCATGAAGTTGAAAAAATATATCAATATTCATTTTTTAATGAATTTTGTTATGGAAAAAGGATATTTTGTGAGTAAAACATATGAAACTAAATCAGGCTATCTTTTGACTAAAAAGATTAAGTTTATTAGATTATGATAGATGTATTCATGGAAAACATAATCATTTCTTTCGAGAAAAGATATTTTTTCTTGTGAGAAAAGATTCTTTTTCCTCTTTTAAAATCAACCCAGACCAAAATATATTTCTTTTCTTCTCTTAAGATCAAAATATATTTAATGAAATCCACCAGGCAAAAAATCACTATGCTTTCTGTATAAATACATCTTTTCCTGTAAAAAAAATTTGTTGAGAAAAAATATCTTTTTGTTTTTATTTGATGTATAAATAATTTCCTTTTAGTTCTGATTTTATTCTTATTTGCTTCTTATAGTGTTCTCTTCTTACACATCTTAAAAACTCCAATTAAAAAAAAACAATTCATTCCTTTTGTTCTCAATTGATTTAAAATTTACGTGTATGATTTTCAGTAACCAATATCGTCAATTGTGCCAAAAGCTGATTAAAATGCCATAGGCACCTCCGCTGAAAGATAGCCTAATTGACTTTTAAGATATTTTCATACATTTTTCTTATCAAAAAACCATTTCATATCAAAATTCATTCAAAAATGAATACTAAGAAATTTTATTGAAATTGGCTCATTTTTTGACTTTACGATAAAAATTTGAAGTCTCTGAGTTCTGGGCTCTAAATATACTGCTCAAACCTCTGTAGAGAAGAAACAAAGAAAAAATTAATACAAAACAACAAAAAAGTTATCAAAATTTTGAATACAGCATACACTGGCTGTCGTATACTAACTAAATATCAAAAATCTCAGTCAAAATATAGAAAAAATCGTTAGTGTGTGATTTTTTGTATGTTATTCCAATACAATTCAGAACTGGACATACACTGATATCACCACTTTGCCACTCTATAGGAAATACATGTGCTAATACCCACTATAGAGTATTTTTTTGTGAACTGTATACGTCAACATTTCCCTGAAGTTCATCTTTCAGCTCACACATGCAAACACATACTATAGAGAAACCATATTCTTGTGAAGTGTGCAATTTGGCATCCTCCCACAGTTCTTATTTTAAATGACACATGTGAACTCACACAGGAGAAAAACCATAGTATAGTGAAATGTTTTCGTAAAAGGGAACTTTGAATCAACATAAACAAATACACATCGGAGAGAAACCTCATTCTTGTGAAATGTGTTGCATAAAATTTTTATCAAATTCTAATTTGATATCATACAAACGCACAGTGGAGAAAAACCATATCTTTGTGAAGTCAAAACTACACATGTAAATACACACTGTAGAAAAACTCTATTCTCATGGGGTGTGTGGTTCGGAATTTTCTTAAAGTTCATCTTCAAAAAACGCACATGAATACATATTGGAGAGAAACAATCTTATGTAGTATGGGGTTCAGCATTTTAGCATTGGTTATCATTAAGAAGACATGAATGTACCCTGAAAAACATACTCTTGTGATGTGTTTGGATCGGCATTCACATAGTTATGCATTGAAAATGCACACACACACTTAAGATGAGAATGCAGTTCAGCAATTTGGAAAAGTTTTACTTGAAGAAATTATATGAGATCACACTCACAAGAAACTAATCTGTGTTTAGCATATGGATCCCGTTTTCGCAAGGAAAACTAATGTTTGTACAGAACATAAAGATCAGCATTTTTATATAGTTGTGCAACCATTTACCAAAGTATCACTGTATTTTTCACTTTGGAAGTTTGTCAGTAGGAAACGTTCAATTAAGCCTACAATATTTTAAGATATTCTGAATCGGGGGGGGGGGGTGCTAGAAGGAAAAAGACCAAATTTTTGTCTAAGAAACAAAATAAAGACGCTTTTCCACTGTGACCATTCACTGTACTAAACCTGCCCATTTTATTTCACTGATGTGGAGGAAGCTCTCATGCGTACAGCTAATCAACTGTGTTCTCACCACTAGCTCAAAACTTTGAAACCTCCATCTCATGTGGATATGATAGCTATGCATTTACTATACAACTGTCACAATGGTCTGTCTTGTAATTCTCTTTACTTTGGAAAGCACACATGAGTTAAACCCCATGTGTTTCCTGAGTCTTAAATAGTCTGTCCATCGTGTTTTTTTAGCGCCTGAGAATTGCTCCCAAGTTGCTCACATGCAATCCCAAATACATCACCCACAACTGAGCAGTTAGGCATATAAACTGGTACCTGGTCTCCATAATCATTTCTTGGACCTCTCCAAGCCTCATGAATTCATGGCATTTCAGTCCCTTCCACTTTATCAATATACAATTGCTACTAATATTACTTGGTACACAGCTCAGATCTTTCGTGTAGTAGCTATTTCCTATTTTCCTGTTCTCTTTACAATCATATCAATGTTTTCTTGTATGTATTTCCTTCTCAGCCCTGTATTGTCATAAATGTTTACGTATTAAATGTACGTTTCATTTATTTGTCTAAATACTTGTATATGTCTTCTTTACTCTGTTTAATCTCCACGTCCACAATCACACTTGGCCTGCATACTCTCTATGCTGCCATGGCAACCATACATCTCTTTTTCCCCTTCAACATTTTCGGTAACGTTGACATGTGGCGCTAACAACCCAACCATGTGAAGGCTAATTCCTTTGTCCTCAACAACATGTTCAAGGTACACAAAATCAACACCCATTACTACTCTATCCCATACAATATAGGAAGAAATATAACCGATACCATATTTTATGGGAATTGATGATGGAACATTGTTTAGTGATGAAATGCCTAATCTCTGGTGGCAGAAACTTATTGCATTTTGGAACCATCATCTTTATGTGGATATCTAAAATAGAACACACATTTGAATTTGCACCACTGAGAACCATATTCTTGCAATGCGTGCAGATTAAGATTTTCACTAAGATTATCTTGGAAAAAACACAATGGATACATACACACCAGAAAGGAAACTCAGCATTGTTATGTGTGTTACTTGACTGTAATAAATGACTAGTGTTTTTTTGTATTTTGTATTGCTTTTATTCAACCAAACTGTACATAGATTTTGTAACGAAATGTAAAGGTTCAGAACTTGGTCCAAGTAACCGATTCCAAATTCTCTTCTCACTGATAAGACAATTCATCTGCTTTTCAACAGAGTTCACAGTTTAAACTTCCTGTTATGGGAAGTAACTTGTGACCAGAACAAATAAAACCAGAATAAAATTTACAACATAAGCATTGTCAGAGATTTCACATTGGAAAATATACAGACACAAACTGGTAAAGAAAACAGATTCTCGTGATGTGTGGGGATCAGCATTTTATAGACTTTACATCTTTTAAAAAATCATATGCATACACAGTAAAGAGAAACAATATTCTTGTGAAATGTGAGAATCTGGATTTTTGTGGAAATCTATGTTGAAATTCAAACTGCAGAAACACACTGCACAAAATTACATTCATTTGGAATACCTTTTTTATATTCATGCAAGTTGACAGAAAAATTGATAAAAATTTTTTGAATTTTTGCTTTGTTACTGATTTTCAATTAAAAAATATGCATTTTAAATGCACACTAAAGATAAGCATTATTTCATAAAATAGGCTTGTAGTTTTATAATGTTTCATCATAAAGTAACTCATGCCAGCAAATGTTTCACTGATATCACTCAAATATTTGTGCATAGATCTGCATGTTTGTTGAGTTATGTTGCTAAAGCCCTACATTTTTTTTCTGTTTTCCAAATAAATACCATTTTTATTTTAATATTTATACCATTTTGAGTAAGGATTTCATTTGAGTTAATCACTGTCAACTCAGCTATGAAAATGGACATATGTAACTAAGATATCCATTTGTAAGTTGTCATTGCCATGGGATTCAGTATTCTCCTTCCAAATGAAAGATAATGGAATGAGATCACCGAATAGAAAAAGAGAAATAATTTTACCAGCTGCTTCCTGTGAATTTTCTTATCTTTTATCAAAGATATCAAGAAAACAGCTACATCAGAATTGTAGCAGGAAATAATTGTAAAATTATTCTGCATGCACTTGCTTTCTTGAGGAGTGACATGAATTCCTTCAATTCTAAAAGTTGAATGGTTAAAGAAGTATGCATCATAAGACGAAGCAGAGTTATAAAGAATGCATACAGAAAATAAGCAGGGAGAGCAACTGAATCTTGCAAACAATAACTGATGTTTACTCACCTTAATTATCTGTACTTTTAAACAGGATATATATCATTGCATATGAATTAAAGATTAAACTTGCACAAGTCAACCTTAGTGTAGCTACTAATTCATGATGTTCATTGAATCTTTGTAGATTAAATTAAAGTGAAAATTTAATCTGTGGTATTCATGCTTTCAGTTTCTTTGTCAAACTTCAGTTCCGGAGTTGACTTGGTTTTTCTACTGTAACGAGATTAACGAGAACAATTTTTATCAAATTCAGGCACATAAAAATAAACATTCCCCCACCATGATCTGAAATCACAACCAATTGATTGGTAGGATGGTGTCTTACCAAATGACAAGTCTTACAAATCTACAAAATTTATCTCACAGATATGCAAAGGGTCATTCAATACTGATAGATAGATGCATTTATACTAAAAGTGGTATATTTGTAAAGAAAAATTTTCTTTATTATATATACAATACAAAAGTTGCAATAATCATCTTGGAATAGGAATGGAGTTTGATCATGCAGTAGCCAGGCTTGTATTACAATTATGTTATTCATTGAGCATAGATCATTATTCTGTTTTATTTAACAATATATGCAAAGTATCATGAAACAGAAAAGAAGATGAAAATAGGACTAAAACATGTTTGTATGTAGTGATTGCAATATCTTTAGCACAATAGTGACTGGTAAACTGAGTTTGATTTCTTTTTTAATTGCTTTCAAGTGGCTTCTGACTTTGGTTCTGGGGCTTCACAGAAAAGCTTTTAATTTCAGTATATTTTAAACTTTAAGCCGATAGAGAAAATTGGTTGTTGTAATGACAACAAAAAATCATTAGCACACACCGATTTATTCAAATTGGTGACCTCATTTTGGTTCTTATAGTCACAATGTTCAAGCTATTATACATTCTGGCCTTCTTTAGCTGCCAGTCATATTTGCCCTCTTGGGATTTGGAACTGAACATTTATTTGCTGGAGTGGATAGTTCTCATTCTACTGTCCATGTTAGTAGATATCGAAATGAATAATTCTTAGTTGATTTGTTGAAAGGTGAATCAATAACCCCTGTTGAATGGAGTTTGAATCATAGAGTACAGCATTTGAGAATATAAAGATTGAAAGGTTTAAAGCTCCAAAATTCAACAGGACAATGGCCTTGTGTAGCCAATCTTGACCCTTTTTTGGCCCCAACTCCTTTAAGAGCTTATCTTGGATTATAAAACCTCCCATCAACATAAATAGATTGACAGGAATTCAATAATGTTTGTTTCAGTCTATGACTCCCTTCAAATATACAATGTGAACCTATGGCTCCCGTTGGGAATTACTGACCTATAAGCATAAACTGAACCAATGCTTAAATGTTCTTCTTATACTGTATAAAAACAACAATTGGAATAATTTTGGTGTAAAATTTATGGTTAGAACCATTGCTGCATCAAGTTTAAAGTCAAGACTTCCTTAATCCATGTGTATGTTACTCAATTTTACCTTTACATTTCCTGTAAATTTTAAATTATCATTCTAGCTAATTACTCTGAATTCTTTAAAAATAAATAGGTTCTACCTGACATTCATTTTTCAAATAATTGATTTTCTTTTTTTTTTTTGTGCATTTCTATAAACTATAACCTGTGGCTTAGCTAAGAGGGGAGCAGAACAGCAGGTCACCCCCACCCCTGTGCACATCCTTTAAGAGTGGCGCCTTTCCAAGAATTTTGTTGCATTTTAGTTTCCTTATGTGATAAAAGTCAAATCTCATTATTTTTATTGGTATTTTTAGATGCAAAACAATTGAATAACACAATTTTTCATCGTTTTGATTTTGAATACAAAATAACAATAATGTACTTTACACAGAATGTAAAATGAATTCAAAATTCACTCCCCCTAATTATAGAACCTGATTATGACCCGGGTACGAAGTGAAATGAAATGATCAAGACAACAAATATGAGGATGCGTATCTGAATAAGTTGTGGGACGATGACACTATATGATCCCAGAACTTCAGAGTATGTTTGTATGAGAGAGAATTAGATGAATTATTTTTCATCTGAAGACAGACATTCGAGAATAACAAAATAATTCATCTTTTTAGAAATTCAATCTAAATCATATTTGAAAACTTTTGATGCAAAACAACGACATTGCCAGCTAATTTGTTGCTTACACAATGTTATGAAAAGGTTTATGATCAATTTATTTATTTTAATTTACTGTTCAATTTACTAACTTGATATCTGTGAAAGCAGCAAGATCTAGTTCTCATAGAAATCAACATACTTGGCTGATTTGTTGGTGACACAATGCTATATGAAAGTTTATGAAGAAAAATTGATCTATTAACTTTATATCTACAAAAGTTTTGAAATGTGGTCCTCAAGAAGAATAAGGAAAACAACATACAACATGCTCTGAATTTTCACAGAAAACAAATTTAGAATAACACATACAAACACATACTGGAGAAAAACCCTTTACATGTCAAGTGTTTGGATCCACATTTTCACTTAACTCAAATTTACATATACACATGCGAACACACACTGGGTAGAAACCATTTACTTGTGGAGCATGTGCATCTGCATTTGCAAGAAAATTAGATTTAAGAATGCACATGCGAACACACACTGGAGAAAAACCATTTTCTTGTGAAATGTGCACATCGGCATTCTCTAATAGTTCACATCTAAAAGTACACATGATATCTCATACTGGTGAGAAACCATATTGTGAAGTATGTGGATCTGAATTTTCTAGAAAATCATTTTTACAAATACACATATGAACACACACTAGAGAGAAACCATTCATTTTCCTAGTGTGTGGATCAGGATTTTCACAGAGTCCAGCTCTGAAAACTCACATGCGAACACGTAGTGGAGAAAAACCATATTCTTATGAAATGTGCTCATCAACATTTGTTAACTGTGCAAATTTGAAATTTCACATGAGATCACACACTGGAGAAAAACCTTATTCTTGTGAAGTGTGTGGATCTAAATTTACAAGAAAATCGTTTTTACAATTACATATGCGAACACACACTGGAGAGAAACCATTTTTTGCGAAGTGTGTGGATCAACATTTTCACAAAAATCAAATTTAAAAAGTTACATACGAACACACACTGTCGAGAAATCATTTTTTGTGAAGTGTGTGGATCTAGATTTTCAGTAAAATCAACATTAAAAATACACATACAAACACACTGGAGAAAAACCATATTGCTGTGTGATGTGTAAATCAGTATACCCTCAAAGTTCACCTTTGAGAAGCCAGATGCAAAAACGTATTGTTGAAAAATCATTCACTTCTCAACTATGTGGATCTGGATTTTCAATAAAATCAAAATTGAAAATGCACATGCAAACACACAGAAGAAAAACTATATTTGTGTGAAATGTGCACACCAGCCTTTTCTCAAAGTTCATATTTGAAATGACACATGAAACTACACATTGTTGAAAAACTATTTACTAACAAAGTGTGATGGAAAGTCGGAATGTAAAGTAAGGCAGATTGAAAAAAACAGCATAAGTATCTACTAAATGAAAGATAAAAACTGGAAACTACAGAGCAAGAGGTCTTGGCATAATCATAACATCAAAACTCCAAATCAATAACTAAACAGAAGAACATTACTAAAAACGCTGCAAAAATAATTTGAATTATATGCTGATTTGATTTCAGTGATATGAAAATGATTTGAAATAATATACCCAACATAAGACCTTAATTAGAATATGCAGTTCATGCATGGTCCTCCCATTGCAAAAATAGACAAAACAGTTCGAAAACATTCAGAGAAGAGTAACAAAATTTATTCCAGAACTAAAAAGCCTCCCCTGTGGAAAAAAAATGAAAAATGAAAACTAACAACACTTTAAGAAAAAATGAAAGGAGACTTGATATGTTTGAAATGATAAAAGGTATAAAGATTCTCTTGAATGTGTAAAAGGATTGCAGATAAAATTCAAGAAGGGGATTCTTCTTACAAAGAGTAGTCAACAATTGGAACAAATTAATGGATCAAGATCCAGGAATAATAGAAGCTAAAACACTGAACAGTTGTAAAAATGAATAGGACTACTACATAGAAAACAAAAACTTCTAAAAAAAGATAAATAACAAAACTCAAACAGAAGGTGAGATACAAGCACAAATATATACAAGAAATTTCTACTAGCTACATATCTATCTTTTTAAAGTAACAGTCTACATTTTCTAGAGAATAAATTTTCTGAATACATGATGCTATTATCCTTGTTTAGGTCAAATTATATACAAATTTGATTAAATTAACTTTTTATTTTAGAAAAGATTGAGTTAATTTTTTTTCACAAAGTTTGATTCAGATGAAATAACATGTAGAATCAGTTTATTTTTCAGTATGATTACTGATGTAGGATGTGATCCATACTTTAATTCAATCTTTCCATTTGAGTCAAATTTGGGATGCCTTTTCTATGCATGATCCAACATTTGCCTCTCATATGTAAAGTATCTAATAATAGATTTTCAAACTCTTACCATGAAAATCAGATCAAGTGAACATCCCCCTCCTGAAAATTGAAAAACCCAAGACTGCCAAGCATAAACACCAAGATATTTAGACAGAAAAATACAATCAGCAATTTAGATATTTCAGCCAATGAAAAAGCAAGATCTTCAAGATCTGGATTCAGAGCCAGTTGGAGCCACCTTAGCCTTATTAAAAGAAGCCACGAAGCCAAACTATAGCAATCATCAGTCCCACAAGATGTGTGGAGCTATCTAACAAAGACATTTTCATCTTTCACTAGCACATTCTAACACTCACAAACTGCACCCAAGTAAATATCTCTTCTCCATACAACACTCACAATTGAAGACATTCCTATTCAAGAACACTTGGACTAGAGGACATCTTACTGGACTTTATCTTTCCAATATTTCAACGATTGAATCTGAACATTAATTACTATCAACTTCTATAAGCCACTTTTTTCCAGTGAATATTTCTTCACAAAATACTGAGCTCATTGCAAAGAAGCATTCTACTCTCTCTTTTCTATATGTTGAACAAATCTTATTACTGAGTAACACAATTTTCTTGTTTTTTGGGGGGTGGGGGACTATCTCAAGTTTTTTGCCATGTCCATTTGTAAACTTTGATTTAATGGTAGAAAACTATTTCTACTAATATTACAGAAGCTAAATTCAATGTTGGTGGGTAGATCAAAACTGAATCATTGAATCCAGATAAAACCATGAATTAATCAACACACCACTCTCTTTGCTTGACACAGGAAAGTGTCAATGGATTTATTACAAGAATCCAAATTATGTGATGATGTTAACATTTATTCTTATGATAATGATTTCAGTCAATATGACATTATTATTTGTACTGTTGCATGTTAATGTGCGTGGTAGTTGTTGCTAAGGATTGAGTCATGGCTCAAATCAGGACAGCCTTGAAAGTTCCAACCTAAATGGAATCTATTAGGGAAGGGCTTCTTTGTGTTCATTTGGATTCAAAGGAAGTTCTTTATTATGAATTATTAGAACCTGGACAAACTGCTACTTCAAAATGTCAGAGTAGGCAATCGGCTTACTTAAATGTATTGAGAAAAAAAATTACTTTTTTCTAGTCAAATAAATTAACTGTTGTTTTTGATACATGACAACATATGTCTTGGTATTACATGCGCAATACAACAAATGATCACAGGTCAGGGTTTTTTTTTTTCTTGCAATGTATTCTCCAGACCTGTCTCTTTTAGATTATCACTTATTTCACTCAATGCAACACTCTTGTTTGGTAAGCAGTTCCAAAAAGTTCAAGATATTAGAAAATCCATTATTATTCCCATATTTCTTTTATCTTTATTCTAATTTTTCCATCAAACCATTCAGATCATCTGTCTACAGCAGTGAGAAAGCAGTGTAGATCAGAAATTGAAAAAATAAGCTGAAGGTGAGATTCACACTTGAGTTTACTTGTAGAGCATCAAATTCTACCTCAAAACTCATCCTTCATTTTTCCTGATTGCTCAGCACAATGTTTTGTTATTATTTTCTCATTTATTACCTGTATTTGTAATAGTAATAGTTTCCTGACTATCAATGATTGACAATGCTTCAGGATAATATCAAAATATTTCCTATAGGATTAAGCAAATCCGGTATTGTTGAATTGTTTTTTTTTTTATGATAATGTACATAATTTACCTGATAGGTGATGTAAGGTTATCAAAAGCCAGATATATGAATTAGAAGGTTTTGTCAAAAATAATGTGAACTGTAACTCTTCATAATCTAGTGAGATAATTCTTTATGTATTCTTTGATGGATGAACATGTCAGAGCACAGTAAATCACTAGTATATCACCACTACAACTACACCTGTTTAAATAAACCTAGCCAGCTTAAATATTTTTACTTAGTCTACACTAATAAGTCTACATGTCAGAGCACAGGACATAGTAAATCATTGGTATATTATCTCTACAACTACAGCTGTTCCAACTGACCCAGCAAACCAAAATACTTGATATTTTACTTAGTTTATATTAATGCATTAGAATCCTAAATTCCATAAGGCTTCAAAAAAGCTTAGTGCATCATGGTTTGAACAGGAAATGGAATCCTTTACTTTTTATGTATGGCTATGTTTGGATGAAGTTGGTTGATGCTGAGTGGTCCAAAATGCTGCAAAAAAAATGGTAATGGTAAAATACTTGACTCGCACTCAAAAGTAGACCTCAAACACCTGCTTACCCCTTTGGTATGTGTCATCCCCCTTATGCAGTGAGCCATCTTCAGAGTTGTCTGCTATCAGAGAGTAGATCAATCAATGTTTGAGAAGCCTGAAACCTATGATCAGAGAATGGGATAGGTAAAGGCTCTAGATGAAGAGGTATCAGAGCTTATCTGGACGGTCAGACCAATCCTCCAATCTCAATAATAACCATTTTTCTGAATTCATTGGGTGAAAATTGTGTGAAAAAATGTTTTTTTTTCCTGTATGTTGCTTACTCAAAAATGTTTTCGATGTCATGGTTTGAATTCACACTCAGAGTAATTGATTGTGGTGTACAGAAAAAAGTCTCCATTTCTCAACTGTAATATCATGATACATTTCAATATATATATATTTATATATATTAAAATCCCCAAAACAGTTACATGATAAACAACTGATGACCCCAACAAGAGACAATGTATACATTGTACCATAATAACTAAGTATATGTGAAACAGGGAAAGAAGCACTGAAGAAAATTGCATAAATTGCATTAACAGATGTTGGGGAATAGATGATTGAAGTTACACAAAAATATCTTATAAAAAAGTTTTTTAATGTTTAGAGTTTGAAGCTGGAAAGCTTTCAAGACTATATATATATATATATATGTCAAAAAACATGACAAAGCAACTGAATTTCGAACATGAAATGTGGGCTAGAGCCAGGACTGGGCAAACTTGTCAGAGCACAGGGCATACAGTAAATCACCAGATAAGCATAGGCGTTCATATAGACCCAGTCAGCTAAAATACCTATAGTGGTTAACTAAAGATAATTCATCTATTAGTACCTGGTTTCAATTAAATACTCAACCATTTAACCAACTACTATTGAATTGTGAGCTTACAATTTGATATGAAGTGTAAAATCAGTAGTAGTATCTATCATGACAGTTAATTCTTTAAGGCTGACTACTGCTGATGGTAGAAGAACATTAGGTCTTTTCTTCCCCTAGTAGCATACCTGACTGAATTTATTCTGCATTGTACCTGACAGTATATTCATGTGTGTTTTAAACTGATTAGGAAGAAAAGTGTGTGGTCAGGTAAATATGCTGTTGTTCCCAATGATCAGAGATTTCAATCCATTACATATTCAGTATTTTTTATTCAGTCTTCTGCCTCATGTCTACTTGTTGGAACATGTAGTAAATCTCCTGTATATTGCCACTACAATAGCTGTTCCCATAGACCCAGCCAGTCAAAATATTGAATATTTTTTCTTAGTTTACCTTAATGGGTTAATATGTTAGAGCACAGGACGCAGTAAATCACCAGTTTACCACCAATACAAATATAGCTGTTGAATCATACTTCAGCTTTAGTTGATGTCAGAGGATCCCACAATCATCTCAGAAAGATTGACAGGAATTGTAATAAATCAGATTCCAGACTTGATAAGAAGAAAATTAGTTTGTTACATATAAGATGTATTTTTGAGCAGTAAGTTGAAGAATGATGTAAATAACAGATAACAGTAAATATTTAATCACAATATGATGCATTTGGAGCAATAACCTCCCCCTAATGATTTTATAATGATAATATGCTATCTTCATGAACTTTGTTAGGTTTCATGATCACAAACTCATTAAAAGCGCAAATTCTGGCCTATCTACTGAACCTTTCATTATTTATACGAAGTTCATAAGGTTTGAAAAAATGATATCTGTTGGAGAAATGTAGGGATACCTCACATCCCAATCCACCTAGCTCAAACACTTTTAATTGAGAGATGTAGAGTCTGAATCTCATAGGGCATTTCATTAATTTATTGGTTTCTTATTGCCTTGAAATGATGTGATATGGTCTCTGTTGAAGTTGTTAAGTCTCCAGAAAGTGCTAAAACCTTTGTTCATGGGTTGTTGGCCACTACTGTTGATAAATCTTCATCAGTAAAAACATTGGGCCTCTTTTGAGGTCTATTATTTGTATTCATATTTTAAGACCTAAACCTATCAAACCAATGCAGAACAGTTTGCACTGTAACAGTGTTCACTTGAAATCAAATGTTTTGACTTTATCAAATCAAATCTGAAAATAAGTTCAACTCTTTATGTAGACCTTTTTGCTGTTAAGGGATCAAAAATCTTCAATGATAATGAATTGTATCACTATTTACATTGAATCTGCAAAAAATATGATTAAATCAATACATCATCTACTTTTAGCATTATTGTCTATGATGTGGAGGAAAGATGTTTCATGTGTAAAAACTTAATATCATAAATCAGACCCTAGTCTTAACAAGGAATAAATTATGTTCTGTTTGTATCATCACTTCAGAACATAGTCACCCCAGTTTCTTGTGGAAGCCCAACACTTTCATTACGTGATGACGAGTGTAGGACAAAACCCTTACAGTCAAAAATGCCTTTCACAAACCTCTCTCAGTTAAAGTACAAAGTAGGAGCAAACCCTCTTGGTTAAATTAAAGTATGACAAAAATTGAAGTAATTCATGACTATTATTTTTTTTTTCTTTAGTGTCATTAATCTTACTCAAGGAGAAGTGCCTACCTTGCCTCATATTCTAATTATACATTTTAAAAGTTTTTGTACTATAAGATAGTAGAAATCACACAAAAGCACATACCTCTGTCACCACTATTGTCATAAGGAGTAATTGTGCATAGATCCACCCCAAAATGTAATCAGTTCTTCTGTAGCCTATTGTCCATCCTTCCACAGAATATCATTGAAATTCTTTGAGGACATAAGAGAAATTTTGGCTATGATATGCTGTTTGATCGTATAACTACGATATAGGGAAGGCAATTGTGCATGGATCCACTCAAAATTTTAATCAGTTCTTCAGTAGCCTACTGTCCAGCATAAAATGTCATTGAAATTTATAGATAACTTGTGGCGATTCCGTGTGGACAGTCATGAGCTTATACAAACGTAGCAACTCGTTGATTTTGTTAAAATTGAATACAAAAATAAGTACAAATATGTATATAGCTTTAGATACATAATCTTAAAGCAAGCCACGTATTTAATGACGTCACCTCAGATATGCAGACAACATGGTCCTTATAGCAGAGAACATTCACTACTCTCAACTAATGCTAGATGAACCAAACGAAGAAGGCAAGAAAGTCGGATTCACCATGAACTTCAGTAAAATGTGCAACAATCACATCAGAAATGAACACACAACAATCATACTCGAAAACTCAAAACTTGAGAAAGTAGACCGCTACATATACCCAAGACGACGAATCTCTATGAAATCCCCAAAAGAAGAAGAAATTAAGCGAAGAATCACTTTAAGATGGCAAGCCTTTGGTAGAGCAAGTTCAACCTTAAGAATAAGAAAATTCCATTAGTTCTAAAAAAAAAGAAGGGTATACAACCAATGCATCTTCCCCATAGTCACCTATGGAGCTGAAACATGGAATATAACCAAGAGACTGACCCTCAAATTGACAAATATGCAATGTGCTCATGAAAGAATCATGATCAACCTCAAATGGAAAGATCACAAGACAGCACGATACATCAGGTAAAAAAACAGGGGCCTAAGACATCACAGAACCCATTAGAAAACTTAGATGACAAACGATGGACATCAAGACTCACAACATGGATCCCCAGGGATGACATGCGCAACCGAGGCCGGCAGAATACAAGATGGAGAGATGAACTAGGCAAGTTCAGAAAGTATTGGCTCCGCAACGCCCATGATAGGGAATCCTTAGGAAAGACGATAAAAGACTGATGGTGATTAAAAACAAATTTGCATTAATCATCGTTCATTTCAGCCCCGGCTATTCTTTCTCTTTCCATACTTACTCTTGTTTTTCGAAATACATTAATTTAACGATTAGCAACCATTAACGTATTTTATCCTTCCGAGCGAATGGAACCAAACAAAGCTTGGGTATTGGTATGGACCCATCATCATCATCAGTCTTTTAGCACTTGTCATTCAACATAGACCTTCCCCAGTATTTGCCTCTCTATCATGGGTGTCACAGAGCCAATACTTTCTGATTTTCGTCTAGTTCATCTCTTCATCTTGTATTCTGCCGGCCTCAGTTGCGCATGTGATCTCTGAGGATCCACAAGTTGAGTCGACTTGTCCATCGGTTGTCCGCTATTCTTACAACATGATCAGCCTATTGTCATTTGGATTTTCTGGTGAATTCTATGATGTCTTAGATTCCTGTTTTCTCCCTGATGTACTGTGCTGTTTTGTGATCTCTCCATGTGAGATTGAGCATGATTCTTTCATGTGTACGTTACACACTTCTCAGTCTGCAGGTCAATCTTTTGGTTATGTTCTATGTTTCAGCTCCATAAGTGACTATCGGGAGGATGCATTGGTTGTATACTTTTCTTTTTAGGATGAATAAGATCTTCTTGATTTTGAAGATTGAGCTTGCTCAGCCGAAGGCTTGCCATCCTAGAATGATTCTTCGTTTGAGGGTTTCATGGAGATTTGTTGTTCTAGGTAGATGTAGTGGCTGACTTTCTTGCTTCCTTCATATATTCCATTTAGCACTAGTTGGAGATCGTGTAGGTTTTCTGCTAAAAAAGGGCGATGTCGTCTGCAAATCTGAGATTGCTCAGGTATTTCCCGTCTATTTTGATTCCTTTATTTTCACAGTCTAGGTTTCTGAAGATCATTCCGGGGCAAGCTGTGAAGAGTTTGGGTATGCTGGTATCATCTTGACTTGCCCCTTTTCAGAACTGAGAGGTTTCAGAGTCTTTATGTAGCCTGATAAAGGAGCTGTTGTGATTTTATATATGTTGCAGTACTCTGCTATATACTGGAATTACACCTTGTAGAGTGATGGCCTGCATGACCATGGGAATTTCCTCAGAGTCGAAGGCTTTCTTAAAGTCTATAAATACCACAGCGAGGGGCACTTTGTATTCTGTTGCTTGTTCTTTCAGCTGATTTATAGAATGAAAATGGTCGATTATCGATTAGCTTCTTCTAAAGCCAGCTTGTTCCTGTGGTTGGTTTTCACTCAGTGCTTTTGTGATTCAGTCGGTGATGATTTTTATAAAAAGTTTGCAGATGCAGTTGAGTAAGCTTATTGGTCAGTAGTTGTGTTGGGTTTTCTTTTTCATATAAAAGCATTATGTTTGCCGTGTTCCTGTCTTCCGGGACTTCGTTTTTGGTTTGTTGAATAGATTAGTTAGTTCCCTAGTGACGATCTTACCAGCTTTTTTTTTAGTAGATCGATGGTAATGTTATCTGGTCCAGGTGCTTTTCCTCTCATTGTTTGATGGCTTGCTTCACCTCCCATGGTGTAACTTCTGGGAAATCCACGAACTGATTGCTTGCGTCTTGCGTATTCTGTTCGTTGTTTTTTTAGTTCATCTATTAAGGATTACAGTTTTTGGTAGAATTCTTTGGTGCGTTTGACAATCCTGTCTCTGTCTGTTGTCAGGTCTTCGTTTTCCTCAGAATGCTAGTTATCTATCTCCGTCCTGTACTGAGAGATTTGTTCATAGTTTTGAAGCCCCGACCTATTTCGAGAGTTGTTTTGATGATTGCTGTCGTGTACCTTCTTTAGTCTTCTCTTCGTTTGTTTTCTTTTGTCTTGTTCAGTCCGGTCTCCTCAATTTTCTCTCTTGTTACTGACGGCGACTTGAAGGAAAATATGTTTAGCTAATGAAAGTGAGACCAAACAGGAGTCAGTCAGTTTTATGTATTTTGAGATTTTATTCTGATCATGTTATGATCGAAACCAACTGTTCAGGTTTTAGTTTCAAACAAATATGATTAGGTTTTGGTATGAACATGTCATTTGCTACAATGTCATTGCTATAGAATATTTCGTAAATTAGCAGAGCGTCTCTTGGGGTATGCAGTTGTTTAACTGTGCGTCAACTTAATCATATGCTATTGATTCCAAAAAGAGGGCTACAAAACACCCGGCACCAAGTCGCATCGGGTGGACAGAGAGCCCAAACCTGGACTGCCCGGTGTAAAGACGGACGACTTGCGACCCTATCCTGAATTGGAAAGAAACGAATTTTTTTTTAAATTTCTAGTTAGATTTAATACAAAAATAAATCCTAATAGGTATATAGCTTTAAATACGAAACCTTAAATCTTGTAACATATGCAATACGTAACTTCTTTTTGCACCAGTCTATAAGAGCGCTGACTTCTAGCAAACAAAGTCTTTTTATCCCGGCATTTAAACCAATTACCCTCTTTCTTTCGCTCATCTTCTATCCCTTAATTCTCCTTATTTGAGGAAAAGCACATCGTTTGAAATCTCCATGTATTTGCTATGATTTGAATAGTCTTCCTTTGATGTGCTTTTCCGCGTTGAGTAATGGCCCTCAAGTTTACTTTCGGCGATCATAAATTTTGGTGTGTCACATCAACGCATAACTTGGCCGCTGTCATTACACTGAATATCCCGTTTACAATGATTAAGCTGGTCCTTAAAGAAACCAGCACTCACGGAAATAACCGTAACCATAACAGCTACTAAGTTTCTTCCTCTTTGTGCTTTAGACATAAATTCTCTTTCGTACATCGGAGGAATAACTATTCTTTGTCTTTGAATTAGCTATACAGTAATCTATTCTAAAAAGTTCTACTCTAACAGTCGCATTAATGTTTCCCTTTCAGCATTGACTGTACTGTTTATAAAAGTCTAATTGTTGAACAATATCTTATCGTTGAATCATTAAATGTATGTTTATTTCTTTGTCTAGGCAGTTGCATTCGCTTTCATTTCAATTATGATCTTTGTTTAATTCCTGTGTCCATATTCAAACATTGCACTTAGAACTATGGCTGGCATCATGTTTTCATTTTGAACGTGTCATGGCGACTAGCGACTGTCTTTTTTTCTAACTTCTTCGTGATGTTAGCATGAGGCAGTAAACTTAACCACATGTGGTGGCTGCTGTCTTCAACGACTACCACACTGAACTACAATTATTAGCCCCCCCCCCCCACACACACACACACACTCACGATATAGGACTCCGATAACTACCAATCCTACACAATAAAACTGAAATGTATGGGGGTTTTTACA
Organism: Thysanoteuthis rhombus; assembly: GCA_963457665.1. Lineage (NCBI taxonomy): Eukaryota > Metazoa > Mollusca > Cephalopoda > Oegopsida > Thysanoteuthidae > Thysanoteuthis > Thysanoteuthis major. Next base: position 244,056 of record OY735213.1, read on the forward strand.
TACTTTCGGCGGCCCTCAAAAACTGCTGGGCCTTAGGCGTCAGCTTCGTAAGCCTATATAGCTGGATAGTGAAAGGATAAACATCTGCTGATGCCCCAGTTTGGACTCATCTTTAGTGATGTTCCCAGGATCTTCGGGTGTTTCTGGTCTTTCAACTTTATACACACCACTGGGGTTAATTATATCCCAGTGTGTGTCAAGACAGCTAGCTACTTGCACCCCATGAAACTCCTCATCAGACTTGGTGTGCATGTTCATGGTCAGGGAGAACAGTATCATAGAGATCATTCATCCTGGAATAATGCTAATCTCTACTTTGTGCTAGCTTGATGATATTGCTGCTGAAGAGGCCCTCATCCTGAAATTGCAAGGGACATGATGATTAACCAGTGTAAACATAGACATGGGGGGTAATTATGTATGGATCCGCTCCAAAATTTAATCAGTTCGTATCTAGCATGTCGTCCACCTACACAGGATTTCACATGAGTTCATTGGGAACTTTTTGAGATATCGTGTGAACAGTCACCAGCGTACATATGTAATTGAGAAAAATAAGAAATAAAAAAGACATCTGTAAATCAGAAAAAAATCTTGAATTCACCTCTTTCTCATGCCTTTTTCCACCTGTCATTGGCCCTTTCATTGACATTCATTCAGTATTTTCGGAGATATCGTGTGGGGAAACGAACCAACAAACGAACAGACACGACCAAAAGCATTCATCTTTCCAACTTCATTGACAGAGGGGAACAATTGGTAAAGGGAATCCTCATGATCGTCAGAAAACTCAACCAGGCTTTGAAGGACGCCGAAGTTCTGTTTGACCAGGGCGCCAGGAGCCCAAGGACCGACCCTGGCTAGAATGTGACTGCCAGGTAGGTGTGTGGATTGAATCAAATTTTAAGGGAAAATATCGGGATCAAACTTAATGTTTGACTGGTGTAATCCCAAATTGTTTTAATGGGCATATTTTGGCTCCTTATATAAGTTGTTATTCTCGGTTATTTATGTACGGCCGGAGTTTCACCTCATTCACCGGTAGTAAGGGTTATAAACCGACATTTGGCTTAAATACTTTCTCTGAGGAGACGGACATGGTTTGGATCGTGTTCGTTCTCATATGGCTGCTAAGAAAGATACCACCACAATGATTATTCGTAAAATCAGAAAACAAATGTGTTAATCGATCAGAAAGATTTTTCCGTAATAAAAATAAATAAATTTGAATTCCAGATGAATTTTCCGTGAATTTTCATTACATTTCAATTTGTTTTTATTTCGTTACGACTCTTTTCAATTTACTAAATATGAAACCAAGTAGAAGAAGAATGAACACTGATGTTTATGAGTGTTGTACGAAATTAAAATGTAAAAAATATTCAATAACATCGACAATGCTTAGTTTCGATGTGTATTTCACGATATGGGGCTGTGCTAAATAATGGATTATAAGAGTACTACTCACTGGGATACAGACGGTTGCGGGGGGTTCCACCATCAGAGGGGGTGACACAATGATGTTTGAGTAGCACATAAATTCTACATTAACACTATTTTTCAGAGATTTTAGCCCATCTGTATTCAGATGTAACCATCGAAAATGATCATAAAATGCCAACAGTGTTTTATGGTGAGTTTTGGTGGAAGGATGAAATTTTTTTAGATCGATTTAGCGCGAAAAAAAACTTGAGTTTGCAACACTGGGGGTGTCACCCTGAGTTACAAACCCTAGGAACGCCACTGGTACCACTTGTATGGATGTTGTTAAAAATAAAAATTCGTGGATATTTTAAGCGAAGGCACTAAATGATGTTTGACACCGTTTAATGACTCTCCTTGTTTTACGATCAGATAACACACTTTCTGCCTTATAAATTGACACTTTTTTTTCCATCTCTGATTTCTGTCATTCTTTTCAGTTCAATATCTTTGTAATAAATTGAACAAACAATACAGGATTTGGGGGATTGTCTGAAACTAGTGGGAAAATCGAAAAAGAAAGAAGTAGTTGAGGACTTTTTTCCTGCGCTTTTTGTTTATATCTTTATCAATTTACACCTGAAAAAAAGGTAAGTTAAAAAGTAACTTTCTCCATTTTTGATTGAGATTTTATTTAGCAAACCAACGTATTTTTGTAGGAAAATATAATTTTTCTGTATGAAAAGATTAGGCATTCTCTGCGGACATCGATGAAATATTTACTAAAAATCAACGGTTTACCTGAAAAAAACGTCAATAAAACTTAATTTTTATCATCAAGCCCCTGGTGTCATTATTAAGAAAGACCGGAGAAAAATATGGGGTAAAAATATACTGTGATAATGTAAGGAAAACTCATGTTGTAGCAATTAGTGAAGGTGAGGAAAATATCCGAAGTTTTGAATCTAATCGAATTTTAAATTTTTTTTAAAATCACAAAAAATCAACAACTTACCGGATTTTAATAAAATTTCCAGTACTGATCTAAAGTTGGAAAAGTAAGTTTGAAGACCTTCGCAGATATCAAACAAAACTCGACAGGTGTCGGTTTAATACCTGAAATTTGAAATCTAATTATTTTATCGTTATAAAACTTCGGGTTGTTAATAATTTCTATCAAATAGAAGGATTGCAGAAATTATCAACTAAAAATAAATCCTGCTGATATAATATTCGAAAATAATTGTGCTTACACCTTGCAAACTGTAAAACAGTAAATTTAATTCGGAATTATTATTTTATATGGACAAAACCAACAAATAAGGAAAACTCTCGGATTGATAAATTGTTTAAGAAAGAAAGTATACGTGGTGACCCCTATATTTTAGTCTGGAATTCATACGAAACCATTCTTTTAGCTGTATATCAAAAACGTCACTTCCTTCAAGGACACCTATAAAACCCCTGTACGCACGCGATCAATCGCCTTTTTACCCCAGCCTTTAAGCCAGTTATTTATCTTCCTTTCCTTCTTGCACACATGGTCAATTGTTTATTTGGCCCCAGGATCTCTAGCAGGTTATCTTCCTTCACCCCTCTCAAAACTCAAGGCCGGCACAGTCTCTATTCATTGACCCTGACTATATATTTATATATTTTTTTGTCACTTATCTTTCTCTATTAGAGTATTCGCAAGAACTTTATAGTTATTAAATGCAAACACTGCAACATACCATTTTTGGCGATCACATAAACGCTGCGTTCATTATTTCGCCCTTTTAGTTTGTTCTTGCACCTATCCTGACTAACTACCTTTTTATAATATAGTTTGGTCAACTAGACCTCTCACAACAGGCACGACTCACTGGGCTCCATTCAATAGATAGGTGAAACAATATCAGACCCTTATTGCCACGTCTCCTTTGAATTCTTATTCTTTCCTATATTTTGTTTTTACGCCTAGAAATAACCTAAACCTAACAGGCTTCTACTCTTCTCTTCTTTGCATAATCGAATGTATTAATGTTTCCATTCCATGTATTTCATTTTTATGCTTCATTTGTCTATTTTACATATCTCTCATTTTTCACATCTAAATATTCGTATGTGTCTTTTTGTTCCATTTAATATCTGCGTTCACATTTGTTCTTGGCGTGCATGTTCTCTATACATCTCCCTTCCTTCAACTTTTCCACTTGGGCCTACTAATACTGGAAGCACCCATTCTTTGATATGAGGTAATAGAAACATCTAGAATAGCACTCTCTACAAACTCTTTACCTCTCACCTGAATATATCTTACAAATACAATACAAAAAAATATTGAGCATCATTGAATGCAACAGGTCCAAAATTGAAACCAATTATTGAGGGTGGGTGGTTCTATTCACAATATAACTATAATGATTTTGAGTTGGGTTTTTTTTTCATCTGGGTTCCATTGTGGATAGTGGAAAATCTAAAAAATGAGAATCATAAAAATATTGGGAAAACTTTGATGAAATATAAACTCATGCAAATTATTTGATAATTTTTGTAAAATAAATGTATATGAATAAATATAAAAAATCATGGTGTATTCCTGTGTCTAATATATCATTGTTTTAGTCAATTCCAGTCTCCTTAGTTGTTTTTAAAGGGGATGATATCATTGGCAACTGTTTCTGAAAGATACTTGATACAAATGTGTAGGAAAGTAACTAATTTGGATGACCACTGCTAGAAGCTGTCATTTTATATGTACTCACGTAAAATGCGATATTGAATTAAATTTCACGTCCACTTTTAAAAATATTGTTGATGAATAATTGAATAATAGGTTGGGCAATGTCCCAAGTGGTGAACTGAACGGTGTGGTATGGGCCGGAATGTCCAGTTCCAAATGAGAATAAATCATAAAAGTAGTAGGAATCATATGAAAAAAGTATTCTTTTACTTGGCCATTATTTTGAATGGGAATATTTTTCAATTTGTCATTTGATAGATAAGTATCAAGAGTTTTATTTAAATCGAATGATTTTTGCATGATTTTAAAATTTTACTGGTATTAATTTTCTGGTGAAATTGTGACCGTATCATTAATATCTAATTATGGTTATTTTTGCACGCATGGATGTAAATTGGCTTCCCTAAATATCAATAGCAGTTACTCCCCTTGGTTCCTTGCAGATGGCTGAGAGTTGCTGTTTTTTTTTTTTTTTTCATTTTTCATTTCCAGCTACCTTTATAGCCTGGAAGTGGCTGGATTATTTGTTGCTTCCCTCTTCTTGCATTGCTTGAAAAATCAAAATGATGGCTCCTGAGATGTTTGGGAGTTTGAATCCAAAGCTATATTTCAATAACGCTTTTCCTTAGTTTCATGATAGCATTGATAAAAAAGGTAAATTTTTAGTTGTGTTATTTATTTTCATTATTGTGTCAATGAATGTAAAGTACACTTGAAAAATCATATGTAAGCTTTAATAATTATTCATGTTTAAATTCTCAATAGAAAAATATTCTTTATTATTCAAATTAGTTAACATTTTAAGTCCTTCCCTGTTCTTTGCAAATAGTTTCATGTCATTCACATACATGAGCTGGTTGATTTTTCTCCTTATTCAAGAGAATTGTTATGCTTTGTTGCTTTTCAAGATTCTGTTTAGTGGTATCATGGTTTATAATTAAAATAAAGACGTACAAATGTTTAAACAGATAGAATGGACATTTAATGAGTTTTAATGTAATTTCTGTATCTAGCATTGGTGAGCTGGTACTTTGCTAAGGAGTACCAAACTCCAATACAGAAAAAGTTGCTTCCAAGCCCAAACAAATTTTTGTTATGCTTTGTTGCTTTTCAAGATTCTGTTTAGTGGTATCATGGTTCGCAAGAATAGTAATAGGGACAGTGAGTCCGCATGAAAAATTCCCCTTTTTATACTTACATCTGCTAAGTCTTGCGTGTGTCAAGTGTACTTTCCAGTTTTTCTAAATCCTGGCCTAGATTTTTGAAAAATCCATTATCAGTCATCTTTGATTATTGTTTCTGTTGTAGTATTACGATTCTCAGCATACTAATGTTCTTGGAGATACACCAGCATTTTTGTTACAAAATGCTTTTAAAAAAGTATAAATTTCATTCAACTCTCAAAGTCTAAAGCCATATAGCTGATCTTAGTTGAGTAGGAAAGTCTTCACAGTCTTTAAATTCTGAGGATATCCAGAGCCCTTTGTCTACCATTGAGAGAATTGGCCTCACATTGTAGGAGACAGGTTTGTGGCACAGAAAGCAGGTTTTTTAAGACCTCCTTTCATAACAAGCTGAGATAACAGAAGCCTGGAAATGGCTGTTCTGAAGTATGGTAATAACACTGTAAATTAGATCATTTTCTACACTCGGTGGAGAAAATTGATGATGTTCTAATTTAAACAGAATTAAAATAACGGTTATAGTTTTTGAGTTGTTATCATTTATATCAGCAAGAGAGGACTCTTCGTGATCGTGGATTTTCAGGCACTACCCAAGTTCCATGGTTCAGTGTATCTGTTCTTCTTACATCAATGAAACGTTGCATTAATTCCCCATTTTCGATCTTAAACATTATTATGACTGTATTTAGATTGTTTTCTTCATTCAAGTTTCTTTTAAATTGACAAAAACAGAAATTGTGAAATTTATTTATGGATATCGATGAAGCTGAACCATGTGACAAGACAGCATTCCTGTTTTTCAATTTTGTTGATTTTAATTTAATGCTGAACTCTGATTTAAAAATATCAACGTTATTAATTTTCTTCAACCAAACTATATGACATTGTTAGATAGCCATTCTTAAAATTTACCTTACTTGCATTTCACTCTTTGAAAAAGCTAGAACTCATTTGATGACTGTAAATCAAGTCTGTTAATGTTATGATTTTTTGGTGGGAGATGAACAGATATTACACGTAGATGTTGAACTGAATACTACAAAAGGTGCATTCCAATTTGGGCCATGAAACTATAATACTGATAAAATTCATAACTTTTGTTTTTCCCGGATTTTTTATTTTTAATAAATGAAGCATTATAAATCTTTATTTCAAATTTTTATGACTTCCAGAGAATTGGTTGTTATTGGAGTCCTATTTTGTGGAGGTGGTAGCCATGTTTCCTTTGTGAGAAGGGAGAATCCTCAGCGCCAGGTTTAAATATGGACACAGAGATTAAACCTGGTTTATAATTAAAATAAAGACGTACAAATGTTTAAACAGATAGAATGGACATTTAATGAGTTTTAATGTAATTTCTGTATCTAGCATTGGTGAGCTGGTACTTTGCTAAGGAGTACCAAACTCCAATACAGAAAAAGTTGCTTCCAAGCCCAAACAAATTTTATAATGAAAATAAAAGGCAAGAAGCCATTTTCCGATAAGATAATGCTCCAGCACATATGGCAAAAACCATGAAATCATGGTTTGAGTCGCAGTGTGATGTTGTAGTGGATAGTATTTAGGCCAAACAGTCGAAAGAAAGTTTGTAAACACTGACTAGCTGTGAAAAGCAGTCAGACATGAATGAAACAGCACACTGTGAACAACTATAAGACAGCTCACCCAAATAGCTCAGTTTTTTTGAGAAAATCAAAGAAAAGTTACCCAATACCAAAATGTGCTCTTCAGGCAAACATTACTTGAGTAACATTGTAAAATATTTCAGTTATAATTGTTAGAATAAGAGTAATTGCAAAATAAAATTGATAAAAATGCTTGGTGCATTTTCCCCCCATGAGTGTACATTCATAAAATGTTGACATTTCCTAACATCAAGTCAAAAATAAAAATGTAAGAATTTGGGATGTCATATGTTTTTATATTTCATGTTTTCCACTGGAAAATAGTATTGAAAGTATGAAAAATATTTTGATATATGTGACAGTAGGTCTATGCCATGAAAAATGATGAGACATGGGTTTGAAATAATTACTGTGCATTCATAGGAAAACCTTATGGACCCTGTTTCCAAAATGAATGCTTCTATCAATCCCTATGAATCAATTGGAGAGAACCTTTTATATCATATTACAATGGACAAGAAAAATGATGGGACATGGATTGCTGACAATAATCTACATGAATTATTAGTAAAAACATATGCATCCTACCAATTTAATCACTTTTCTATTTTTTATAATGTTACTTTGGGTTTGTGTCATGACAAATGAGATTCTTTTCTTTTATTCTTAGCAATAAAGCAACAAAATGCTTCCTTATAAGGAGTTTTAAATTCAAGAGAGGACATTCCAGGAACAGTCAAGCATAGATACACATAAGCATTTTTGATAACAAAACATGTTGATAAAAATGCCGAAAATTTGTAATAATCTTTTTGTTATTGATAAGAAAATATCTGTAAATTCTCATAAAAATTATCTTGTGTAAACAACATGAAGTTAGAAATAATTGTTTGAATGTTTGTTTCACTTTGCTGATTGCTGCTACCATAGGAAAAATTTGCCTAAATTACGGAGTTTTGAATTTTCACCAAAAATTGAAAAATAAGATGATTCTAATAAAAAATTCTGAATTTATCAGCAGGACCTGCTAGTGGTTGGACCCCTGCCAGTATAGCTTTAATGAGTCACAGACACTCACTAGCCTCTTTACTACAGCAAGGTAACAGCACATGAGGAAAAGTTGGATGGAGATATCTCTCTTGTATTTCATTCGCTATTTCTTTTTGTTTTCAAAGGTATGAAACAACTTGATGGGATGCTCTATTTCATTTCTTGTTAAATAATCTTTCTCTTTTTCCACAGAATTCCAATACATAAACTAACATGCAATCTTACAGAGGAGCAAAAGCTTATTCCTGCGAGATGTGTGGATCATCATTTACACAGAATACACATTTAAGATTACATATTCGGAAACACACTGAAGGGAAGCCATTCAATTGTCAAGTATGTAGATCTGGCTTTTCACATGAATCAAATTTAAAAATGCATATGAGAACACACACTGGAGAGAAACCATTCAATTGTGAAGTATGTGGATCTGCTTTTTCACAGAAATCATATTTAAAAATACATATGCGGACACACACTGGAGAAAAACCTTATTCTTGTGGAATATGTGGATCAGCATTTTCAGATCATTCAAATTTCAAAAGTCACGTGCGCACACACTCTGGCGAGAAACCATTTGCTTGTAAAGTATGTAGATCTGCTTTTCCACGGAAGTCAAAATTAAAAATACACATGCAAACACACACTAGAAAGAGATCGTTTACTTGTGAAGTATGTGGATCAGCATTTTCACAGAAATTGACTTTACAAATTCACATGCAAACACACAATGAAGATAAACCATTTACTTGTGAAATATGTAGATCTATTTTTTCTTGTAAAGCAAATTTTAAAAAACATTTAAGGCATATGCATGCATGCACTGGAGGGAAACCATATTCTTGTGAAATATGTGGATCTGCATTTTCTCAGAAATCAAAATTAAAAATACATTCACGAACACACACTGGAGAGAAACCATTTACTTGTGAAGTATGTGGAACTGCCTTTTCAGTGAAATATAATTTAAAATTACACATGCGAACACACACTGGGGAGAAACCCTTTTCTTGTAAAGTGTGTGGAGCTGAATTTTCAATGAAATCAAATTTAAAAAGACATATGCTCGCACACACTGGCGAGAAACCATATTCTTGTGAAGTATGTGGATCTGCATTTTCACAACAGTCACAATTAAAAATACACTTGCGAACACACACTGGAGAGAAACCATTTACTTGTGAAATATGTGGATCTGCATTTACAAATAGTTCAAATTTAAAAAGCCACATCCGAGTGCATACTGGAGAGAAGCCATTCACTTGCAAAGTATGTCAATCTGCCTTTAAAGTAAAATATAATTTAAAATTACACATGCGAACACACAATGGAGTGTGACCGTTCACTTATATAATATGTGGAGCAGAATTTTCTATTTAATTGACTTTAAGAATCACATGTTTACACACACTGGAGGGAAATATTCTTGTGAAATATGTCGATCAGCATTTACTGATAGTTCACATTGAATTTATATGTACAGTCTCTTTCTGGAGAGAAACCATGTTCCTGCAAAATATATAGATCAGCATTTTCCAATAGTTTGCTTTTCAAGTGTGTGGATCAAAATTAGGTTGTTGGTAGGAGCCATGGCTAGATTGAAGAAAGCCTCCAAAATTCCAGCCTAAACGGAATCTACTAATGGGGGGGATGTTCTTTGTGGTATTCAAAGAGAATTCTTTGATATGAATTGCTGGAACCTAGACAAACTGTTACTGCACAATGCAACAGTGAGCAATTAGTTTGCTTAAATGATGTATTGGAGCAAAAATGGCCTTTTTTTTATGGTCAGATACAAAAATGGCCTTTTTTTTCTGGTCAGATAACTTGACGAATGATTTTATTTCAAGATAACGTCTGTCTTAGTGCTGTATATGCAATTCAAGAAATGATCATAGATCTAGAAATGGAAGTTCTTTCTGATACAATGCATTAGACCTGTGACCTTTGGACTGTCACTTATTTCAGTCCATGAAACACTCCTCCGGTTAGTGGTTTCAAGAAGTTCAAGATATTTGAAAAATTCCATTACCATTTACTTGTATTTTCTTTCATCTTAATTTTAATTACTTTTCATTCCAACTACTTAGACCATCAATCTATGACAGTGATGAAACAACATAGATTGGAAATAAAGAACAAACTGGAGGAACATCGAGGAAGCTTACCTATGTATGGAGTATGTTCTACTGACTGAGCTACTAGAGCTTTTATGACTGGCAAAATCTAACCTTTTGAATTCATCCTTCATTTTCTCTAATTGCTTGGTGCTGCATTTTGTTATAGTTTTAATATACCGTAGTATTGCAGTAATATTATCCTGATTAATGATCGTTGACAATGATATTCTAATATTAATAAAGAAAAAGTTGACAATGGAGTTCGGTACTGAATATTTTATTTTACTTTTCTTGTTATGGATTGAAAGGACAAAACTTGTTTCTCTTTTTGGCTAAGGTTTCAAAGACCGATTTTTCCAAATTTTATTTTCCTCATTATACAAAACTATGAAAATATCAAATCACTGTTTTGTGTTTTTGTTTATTTCCTTCTGAGTTCATGCATACTTAGAAAAATAAGTCATATTATTTCTGTAAATTTTTGCTTAGGCATCTCAATCTACAGACAATAAGTTTTGTCAAGATCTCTGCTCATTAAGCTCTGTTTCGATCAGTTTTTGATGATTTGTGTAAGATTGATTTTTTTTGCTTGTTACTTCGTTACTTTATTGAATTGGAAGCACGTAAAAAAAATATGAATTAAGTTACTTATTCACCATAGATTTTAAAAAATTAACTCATTTTATTGAAAATTACTATTACTGTAACTCATAGAAATTGAAATATTACTTTTTAATAGCCTGTTTTATTCCAAAAAGAGGGAGAAAAAGATTAGGTAGTTTACTGAGAACAAGAAGAGAGGGGGAAAGTTAGGTAGTTTTCTGATAGGAATTTTTTTCTGGAATTAATCCATGTTTATATAAAATTTAGAAAAAATCATGGACTGTCACCAAAGATTTGAAGGCATAGGGTGAGAGAAGAGTTGAGGCATGAGTTAATGAGTAATATTAGTTGTCAACATCTCAGTTCAGACTGATTCCCTCATCCTCGTTGTTTTGTAGCCACTAATTAAAAGACAATAAACCATAATTGTCAGTGAAGTCAACCTATCTCACTGGAAGGTCATGGGTCCAGTGCATAAGTGGAGGACCACTCCAATGAATCACAAGCACAGACACCAAATGTGATGTGTATGATGGGAAGCCTATATCCTCTCAGGGTAAAGTTCAACATCCAAGAGTACAGCAGACACCTCAGGAAGATTGGAGAGTACAGCAGCCAATGCATTTTGAGGAAATCTGTTCATTTTAAACAAAATACACTATGATTAAAAAAATTCAGACAAAAAGTGATGACTAATTTCTTTTACCAGTTAGCTCATGTACTTCTGATTCTTTAGGAAAATCAAATAATTTGTCCCAAGTAGAAATATTCAATATTTGAAGAGAAAAAGATTAGTTTTATGTTTTCTTTTCTGGCTTTTGATTGAAATCTTTTAACACCTGACTACGTATCAGAAGGAAATGAAGGTCTTCATTCTCAAGTATTTTGCGTTTTTATCTAACTATAAAAGCACATACCTGAAAGATTGCACCTTAAATTTCTTACCCAATGTACAGTTGGACTAATGGTTAGCAGTATAGAAAATAGAATTGTTTACAAAGAATCATGGTCATGAATGATTGCAGCAAAAGTTCATACATTTGTTTTGCATGTGCACTGTTTTCCCTAAACATTTGTGAAGTACATCATATATTTTTTTTATTCAAGTGTGACAGTTATTCAAACTTAATTTGCTGCAAGCAATACTTCCATAATTCTTATAAATCACCCAATGATCCAATAAATAAGGTAAGAAAACTCCATGCTTGCCTTTTTTCCTTCATATCATGAAAAACTGTCAAGATATGACATTTAAAAAAAAATTGAGGCAGGTTGTCTAATGTATAATGGAATACTTGTAAACATGGAGTGTTTAATTGTGATCATGACTCACGATATGGATCCCTCGAGATCACATGCGCAACCGAGGCCGGCAGAATATTAGATGGAGAGATGAGCTAAACAAGTTCAGGAAGTATTGGCTCTGTGATGCCCATGATAGAGAAGTGTGGCAAATCCCGGGGAAGGTCTATGTCCAACGATGTATGTTAAAAGACTGATGATGATGATGATTGGATTATTTGAATTGAATCAATTTAGACATTTCACCATCTTTGTTAAATACTGAAATGTTCTCTTTTTCTTCCATGAATTTTCTTATCTTTTATAATGTGCCATTTTTATTAGTTGTGAAATTTAGTACCCTAAATTAAATATCACATAATTAATTCAACAGTCTGAACATTTAAAAACTAAGATTAAAGTTTGACTAACAGAACCACATACTCATACAAAGAAAGCCACTCCATAGCACACTTGGATTTTTAAGTCATTAACCTTTTCCAGAATAAATATAATTCCTTATTTTACCTGTGAACCTTTTTTGTTACAATGAACCTCGATATGACGAATATCGGCTTCAATGAACATGTAGATCATAATGAATTTCGTCCTTTTTACTGAATGAAGTTTGATAAATGCAGTTACCATGTAGACTATTATCCTAGTTTCGTACTCAAGCCTTTAGCTTATTGTCGAAAGAACATAACCCTACTTTCCCATTTTCAATTTTAAACCTTATGGTTGTATTCTAATAGTTATCTTTAGGAATTTCAAATTAATTCAAATATTTTTCAATTGACAAAAACAAAAGTTGTTACGGATCTTATTTATTATCGTCATTAAATCAACATGACACAGCATTCGCATTTTAAAGCTTACCTCACTCACATTTCACCCTGTGGAAAAGTGTTATCATTTATTTTGATTTCAGTAAATCATTTCAACTTTTTATCAGTCTTTCTTGAATCTCTTTTCAACTCATTCTAATATATCGATTATTACCAAATTTTCTATTAAAGTAAATTATTGTATAGCTCTGGAACAAAGGATGCAGGAAAAATCAGTGGTGTTGTGTACCTGCAAGAAAAATCATCTGAAATGATAGAATCATTGCAATAATCAATTTTCTTTGCTTTTAGTAGATATCTCATAACATTTGGTCATTCTTTTGCTACGGCAATAAAAACAAATGATAAAATAACCTTCCTACTCTCATTTGAACCTGATAATAGATCCGATGCAGAGAACAGAAGATTAATTTTCAAGTCAAGTATCTTGGAATATTTGCTCATCCTCAAATATTTGGTTGATTAGTGAACCAAAAGCTAATCTCAACTCTGTAGGTCAGTTGTTATCCTTGAATATTTAGTTAATTATCAGTGCCTCAGATCTGTAAAACAACACACTTTTTTTGTCAGGTGAGGTTCCCACAATAAATAAGTTTTGAATTTCAAAATTTTATCAAATCATATTTTAGGAAACTTCTATCAGATCTTGGGAAAATCGACCAAAAAAACTTTCTTGCATTTTGGTCCATTACCTTCAGTAAAGTTGATGCTTTAATTCATCCCTCTTTTTTAACTGTTAACTTCATATAAGAAAGTTTAAACGACGATATCAATGGGAATAATTAATGATCAAAGTTACAACCTTTTCTGCTGTAGGTGAGTTATTTTATTCACTTTTCCATCTGTCATGGAAATTTTTCAAAGAAATTTACTTTTGCTACAGAAGAGTTCAACTGTCAACTAAGAGTGGTAGCAAACAGTATATGACTTTAAGAATTAAAGAGAAAATATAGTGAGTGTGATCAACTGAGCACATTGTTAGTAAAACTTTTTGATAGAAAATTGTGAAATATTTTTTGGAAAACCCTTATTCCTCCAAAATGTACTTTACCAAATAACTAGTTGTGATTACGAAAGATTTTGAGTAATTCAATATTATATAATTTATCATATGGTGGTATTGAGAACGAATTGACTGTATCTCAGATCTGTTTAACAACATTTGGTGGGAGGTACCTGAAAACTGGCCTTATACTTCTGTGGTGTTGAATCCATTCAATTATGATGATATAAAATATGTTTAATGTACAATGAAGGGGTAAGTCTTCCTGGAAGAAACCAAAATTGTAACTCAAAAGGTTAAAATACTCCCTTAACCCTAACCCTTATACAATGAATGTTTTGATATTATACTGTTTAGCAGAAGCATATTCATAAAATCAGATGTTTCGGAGATACACTAAAAATTAGGTAATCCTTGTTTATATACATATAAAATAATGTAAGTTCTGTCTAGTCACTCTATTTTACATCTTGAGTATGGTTAAGGATCTATTATACTATAGTGTTGCTTTGTATAATGGGCCTTGGTAGTATCGAGGGAATGTGTTACCCTGTGTTAAAAAAAATTTTTTTTTTAAATAGATTTGGTCTGAGGATCATGAGTACTTTAACACTACCAAAACCAAACGGATACATCTGAAAGCATGTAAGAATGAGAAAAGGAACTATCTTGAATACTAATCTCTATCCCATTGAAAATATTTAGAGAAACCAGGAATTCTCATGATAAAAATTTTATAGATATCCATTTTTTCTGTAGATAGTGTACAGGTTATACAAAGTATGCATTGGGTGCCAATATTCCTGAATAGTGCTGTAAGTCATAAATCTTAAAATAATGAGCTAATGATCAATGAAATGCCCACATTTCTATTTTCATTAGTTTCTGAATTATTAAGCTTTAAAAGGTGTGATGAATAGCCCTAGCCTAGTCGGGTTGTTTTTTAATCTAAATGAATCTTTTAAACACATTATTGAATGGTGAAAACTGCATGCTTCTTTCTGTAATAGTTTCTGTGATATGGGGCAGTTCTGTGACCAATACCCAGTTGCAATAACTAGTAGTCATGAATAATAATTTTTAGTGTCATGAATCCATTGGAGTATTCAAGTGAGTCAAAAAAGAATCAGAGCATTATAGCATATAAAAAGAATAGATTCACCAGTGTTACAGTTTGCTGAGAATGTTACAGCATGTTCCTTGGAGATAAGCGATATATTTACCATTGTATTTTGTATAAAGAAACAATTCTTTCCATTTAGATTGTACACCTGGAGAGAGCTGCAAAAATGAATCAGCCCAAACATTGTGGTAAAAACAATGAAAAAATAAGTTCAGTAACATGAACAAAACTTGGAAAGATAATGACTCATTTCAAAATTATAGTTTGATTCTGGTGAAAGGTTCACTCTGCAGCAATTCTGACGTAAATACAGATTCTGAAAATGCATGTATTATTGTAAATGGTCTAATTTAATCAATTTCAATGAAATAATCTTAATAAATTCTTTGTATGGATTTTTTCTTCCTTTTTACAATTTACTTATACCTACATCTAAAAGTGTTGTATCACTATCATGCTTTTTTTTTCTATCTCCACTCAAAATGAATAAAACAGAATTCTAGTGTTTATTTTTTTTTACTTTATTTACATGTGATATTGTTAACTTTGATAGATCCAGTAATACACACTCTTCAATCATTGGAAGAAACTTTTGAGCTGATCAATCATCCATAAGTGAGAGGAAACAGACCTCTGATTATCCATCTTGGAGGAATGAAACAATCCCTGTGGTATTCATTTTGGGCGATACATGTCTTGACCAACTGAACAATATGTTCAAAGCCACCAAATTTGACTGGGGTAACTTGTAATTTTGGTCAAGCAAATATTCTGTAGGGACACATACCACCGAACAGCTGTGGAGGATCTCATCAGTAATATCTCTGATGATGTAGTTACTGGTATATCTATGGCCCAACAATATAATATATGCTGACCCTCCAAGTAGCTGCCAAGTCTGTTATTTTATCAAATTTATGTGCTGGCATATTTGGCAGCATGAAATTTCTCCTGAGGATTCCTCAACCTCAAGAAATCCTTTGCTTTTTTTTTATGTCGCTCAATGACTTTCAAATTCATGACTAGTTTGAGACATGATTACCAGTGAAGTTATAAAAAACAATCAGTAAAGGTTGATGTAGAAAACAAAAAGAAAAAACAACTGAATATTAGAAACCACAGAAGGGATCAAATAGTCGGCTAAGAGAATGAATCTATATGTTTTGAATTTAAATAATTTAATTTTTGCAATCAAAATTCAGATCAGCTTCTATATTTAAAAACGAAACTCAAAATAAAAGGTAAATTACTTCATAAAACTGGAAAAAAATTGAAAAAATGAAGAGAATGTTCTAAAAGAAAATTTTGAAAATGATCATTAAAAAAAGATGTTTTGAATTTGAATAATTCAATTTTTAAAATATTCTGTACTGAAAAAACTTGAAAAATAAATAAACTGTATAAAATAAAATAAAATGAAGAAATAAAGATTGTTGAAAAAGTAAAGAAAAACATGAAAAATCCATTAATGTACGTGTTTATTTTGTGTAAAATTGAAGAAAGGTATGATACCAAACTAACAATCACACAGCTTTGAATAAAGTTATATTAGTAAATTGTATCATCAATGCTTTGATTGGGCATATTTTCTATTGTCTAAAGAGAAAAAAAAATCCATGAAAAAATTCTATGAAGATTATCAATAACATGTAACATGTTGAAAAGGAAACAAAAATAAACCACAAAGTGTTTAATCTCTTCATTGATTTGATGTATTTATTTCGAGTAGAAATAGAAAAAAGGCCCAATAACAATGTAACATCTTCAAATACAGGTAGGAGTATATGGTGAGAAAAAATCAATATCTATTAAATCTATTTGTTCCTATTAATTTACAGTGTGTGCCAAATTATTGTGCAAAAGCGTTATATTATTGTAAATCAAGTTTCATGAAAGAGAAAAAGAATTTAACACAAATTTTGGCAACAATGACCAATGCAAACAAAAATATTCTGTACAATACTAAATAATCAGAAGCCATTTTTGTTATAGCAGTGCCAAATTATTATACAACCAGAGCAAAATTATTAAATTACTGGCCATGAAAGTGATTTATCACAGGTTGAGAAGAATTCTATAGTACACAGCCTTGGAAAAATAGTAAAACCCTTGATATAGCAACAATGTATAGCAGTGACCCTCAAAGAGAGACAAAATATGTAGAAAATTAGGTAAGATCAGGCAAATCCAGGGTAATTAAATGGGGGAAGTGTCTCGAATCAAACATTTTGTCCATAAAAACAACCCAAAGCAGCATGACTATATTTGAGGAGGTTATGATGACATGTCTAAATCATCATACATGCAAAACAATGCCCCGTCACAGTGTATGTGCAGTGATTGTCTTACTAAAATTGATTTTGGAAATGGTAAATTAATGGAGTGGCCAACATTTTCTCCAGATCTCAATCCAATTGAAGATCACTGGAGCATCTACAAGAAGGTGTATGAAGACGGGTGTCAGTTTGCATCTACAGAAAACTTCTGGAAAGCTATTGTGACATGTGTGGAAATTACTAAAGGTACTAAAGGTAAAATACAACTTCCCTAAAAATGTTTTCAATATATGATCGATTAAAATTGATGAGCAAGAATCTTATATTTCAAAGTAAATGATTTGTATCAGAGTTTTTGTTTTTGAAATTGCATGTTGTCAATAAAGGCATCAGTATCTCATGTATGAGTTTTTACAGCTTGTTTAAATGGCAGACCAGATGAAGGAAAATTAATGATTTAATCAATATATATATAATTCATATATCACTGTGTTTTTCTACCCATGCAAAGCAATTTGGCAAAATAGAAATTCAGGAATTGCAAAAAGATACATTGTATACTTGACCACCAGTACGTTTGAGTTCAATATTTTCTGGCATTGTATAATAATGCTATGCAAATATTTTTGTATAAAATTATCCCTCTGTAGCTGAATTAAGGAAAGAAAAAATGTATTTGCATAATAACCTGGAGTGAACTGTAAACCATTTACAATATGTAACACATTTTTTTTAATCCATGAGTCTGCATCAGAATTGGTGTTGGCTGAAAAGTGGACCTTTAATCAGAATGAAATTTGGGGTCATTCAAAGCAATATTGCACTTGCAAATGGAATGATTTTGTTACCTACACTGGTATTGTCGAAAATTAAATGGTATTCATTCATTTGTTCGATCTTTATGGTCTTCTATAAGAAGATGGTTTTCATTCAATGTTCGATATGTTTTGTTACAGCTGAATTATTTGAAAATGAAGACCAACAAATTTGAAAATATATGTTTGCTCCAAGTGATTGTTCATGTTTTTCTTGAGTTAACTTTTCATGAAGGAGAAGGTGACATGCTAAAGATGATGGTGATTTCCTTCAAGTGTGTATATAGAATATGTTTACACAAACCTAACTTCAGTGAAAAGGAAGAGAAAAAAACTTTTCAAGAATATGGTTTAACTCCAGTATATGTTCGCTTATGTTGGCTGTGAGAAAAAAAAACAAAACAGCCACACATTTCACTAGTACATGGCTTTTCGTCAGTGTTTGTTTTTATGTAACTCACTGGATGAGATTTCTGTGGAAAGAAAAAGCAACACAATTCACAAAAATATGGCTTCTCTCAGGTGTTTTCATGTGTTGTACCAAACATGATCTCAATATCTTATTAAAAAAGGAAGATCACTCATTTCATCTACCTTGTGTGTTTGCATATAGGGATTCAAATTCAACTTGTTGAAAAAGGAAAAGCCACACTTCATAAGAAAATGACTTCTCTCTAGAATGTATTCATATATGGTCTTGTTTTGTAAAGGTAAAGCCTCACATTCCACAAGAATATGGTTTCACTCCTGTATGCGCATATACACACTCAAAACTAGACTTCCATGAAAAGGGAAAACTACACCCTCCACAGTAATATGGCTTCTCTTTAGTGAGTGTTTGCAAATACTCCTTCAGAGATGAATGTCTTGAAAAGGGAGAGTCACACATTTCACAGGAGTGCGGTTTCTCTCCATTGTGTTTGCATGTGACGCACTAAATATGATTCCTGTGAGCATAAAAGGCCACATATTTTACAAGTATGTGTTAACTTAATGTGAGTTTTTTGCGTTCTGTGAAAAGGAAAAGTCATTCATTTCACAAGTATATGATTTCTTTCTAGTATACCAACATATATTGATCCAAATCCAATTTTCATGGAGAGGAAGTTCCATGCACATATGATTTCTTTTCTGGGTATGAAACTAAAAACGAAATAGACTACATTTTGATGGACAAAAGCCATACCATCAAAGACATCCAAACCCTAAACCAATTGAATGTAGGGAGTGACCATAGAATGGTAAGATGTAAGATGTAAATAAACACAAGCAAAGAATGCAGGAAAATGTTCCACACTAGACCGCAACCACTAAACTTACCAAATGAACTCACCCCAGCCTTCAAGCTAGAATTGAAAAAACAGATTTGATATCCTTACCAATGAAAACGACACCAACGTCAATGAACTCCAAAACAAAATAACCTCTCTATTAGAAGCAGCCAATATGTTCAAACCAAAAAACACAGTGATCATAAGCAAAATCTCAGACGAAACCAGAAAACTGATTGCGCAGAAACCTCAAACCACCAATGACTACAAGGGAGAAAATAGAAGAAATCGAACTGAACAAAACAATAAAAAAGAAACTAAAAGAAGACAAAAAAAGATATACGGCAGCCATCATTGAGACCAACCTCAAAAAACGTTGAGGATTTAAAGCAATAAAAAAGGCTCTCAGAACAGGAAAGAAACAGATAACTAGCATTCTCGAAGCAAGAACTCTACTCTTCAAAACACAGACAATACAACAATGACCAGAATTCACGAGATGCCAACAATCAGTTCGAAGACTTCCCCAAAGTTACACCATGGGACGTAAAGCAAGCTATCAAACAAACCAAAAAAGGACCAGATAACATCACCATCGATCAAATAAAAAAAAGCTGGTAAAAGAGTCAACAGAAAGCTAGCTATTCTATTCAACTTGTGTCTGAAACAGAGTAAAGTCCCGAAAGACTGGAACACTGCTATTATAATGCTTCTACATAAAAAAGGTAACCCCAAAGACCTCAACAACTACAGAACTATAAGTCTGCTCAACTGCATATATAAACTTTTCTCAAAAATCATCACCAACCAGATTACTAAAATACTAGACGAGAATCAACCACAAGAACAGGCTGGATTTAGAAGAAATTACTCGACCATGGACCATCTTCATTTAATAAATCAGCTGAAAGAAGGCAGCAGAATACAAAATGCCACTTGCTGTAGCATTTATAGACTTCAAAAAGGCATTTGACTCTGTAGAAATTCCCATGGTCATGAAGCCCATCACTCTACAAGGTGTAGACCCTGTATACATTTAAGTACTGCAACACATATACAACCACAGCAACTCATTCATTAGGCTACATAAAGACTCTGAACTGTTTCAGCTCCAAAAAGGAGTAAGGCAAGCTGATACCAGCTCACCTAAACTCTTTACAGCCTGCCTTGAGATGATCTTCCGGAACATGGACTGGGAAAATAAAGAAATCAAAATAGACGGTGAATACTTGAGCAACCTTAGATTTGCAGACGACTTTGTCCTTTTCGCAGAGAACCTACACGACCTCCAACTAATGCTAGATGATATAAACAAAGAAAGCAAAAAAGTCAGCCTACATATGAACTTCAGTAAAACGAAAATCATATGCAATAATCATGTTGAGAATAAGAACATAACTGTCAAGATAGAAGATGTAAAACTCGGCGAGGTAGACCAATACATCTACCTTGGACAACGAATCTCCATGAGACCCTCAAAAGAGGAGGAAATCAAGCAAAGAATCACTTTGGGATGGCAATCCTTCGGCAGAGCAACCTCAACTTTCAAGGACCAGACGATCCAAAAAATCCTAAAAAGAAGAGTATACAACCAATGCCTTCTTCTGATAGTCACTTATGGAGCTGAAACATGGGACCTAACCAAGAGACAAACCTGCAAGCTGAGAAGTATGCAATGTGCACGTGAGAGAATCATTCTCAACCTTACATGGAGAGACCACAAGATAGTACAGTATATAAGGAAGAAAACAGGTGTTCGTGGCATCATAGAAACTATTAAAAAACTCAAATGGCAATAGGCAGGCTATGTTGCAAGAATGAAAACCGAAGGACATCACATATCGCAACATGGGTCCCCAGAGATCACATAAGAAACCGAGGCTGACAGACCACAAAATGGAGAGATGAACCAGACAGATTCAGGAAATACTGGCTTTGCAACGTCCAACGATGGACGTTAAAAGACTAATGATGATGATCAGCTCAAATATAACATCTTTGAAAAAGAAGAATCACATTTTACAAAAACATGGTTTCTATCCAGTATGTATTCTCATATGTTGCCTCTAATTTGGATTCAGTGAAAAATAAAATCTACACACTTCACAAGAATAAAGTTTTTCTCAAATTTATATTTTCTTAAATTGGTCTATTATACAATTTACATCCAAAATTTCAAAGACAGTGTTCGATTTTCTGTCTTCCATCTCACCAAGAAAATGCTGATCCATTCAAAACCTCCAAATCATATGTTCATAAATCATTTTTTTGAGCTTGAAGGTCTGTAGAAAAAAAAGAAAAAATATATTTGAAGTATAATATAGTAATTCAATAAAGGAATTCGATCAAATTCATTTGATATTTCAATAAGCCATGGTGAATCCAATTCTTTATGCTGAAATTTATCATGATCTAGACGATTATGTACTTCAAGAAATAATCTCTCCAACATGCCTTCAGATGTTAATCAAAGAGATGGAAAATTTAGTTGTCTCTGAAGTGGGATCTAGCCATTAACCTCTCAATGATAGATAGTTTTCCTTCTATGTAAATTGATATGATAGCAAAAGGTACTTTTAAAGGCAATTTGCCATTAAAGATAATTGTGTCCAAATGTATTTCAATTTTTCTTCATTTACCTGAAAATATTCCCTTCCCATATTTGCATCCAGTTTAAAAACTGGAAAATTGAGTCTCTTTGAAGTTAAAAAGAAAATGTGTTTGCACCTGAATGAAAAACTAAATTATCATTCATTTTCCCGTTTTGTGCAGAATAAAGTGAGGAGCCTCACTTGCCAGCACCAATGAATCAAAAAAGAATTTGGTCGCAAGGAAAGCAGTTATTAGAGATCCAACACCACTTTGTTATTTTTTCTAAAATGATGCTTGCTATAAAAATAGAAAACAGATTTTATTCACAATACATAGTTATATCTAATCCTTCAATATGAAAATATATTTATTTTGAAAAACAGTTTCTAATTATTGTTTCTTTGAATTTTTGAGATGAGGTATTATTATTATCTCTATTATTGTTCAGACTATCCTGTACGGAAATCAACCAAAATGAGGATAGTCTGAACAATAATAGAGATAGTTTCTAATTAATCTGAAAAAATCTTCAATGCAAAACAAAAATTCAGTCATAATTGGCAAAACAACATCAGATCAGAGCTTTCCAAATGTTTTTTTGGAAATAAAATCATTTGCAGCACATTACAAATTTTGTTAGCCAGGCTCCATGCCAAGCCAGATATAGGTTGTCCCAAAAGTATTTTATTGATGCAATTACTGATCTAATAAACATAGACATATGCAATGCATTACATGGAAATGGATGGCAGTCACATTCAAATCTATATACAAGCACATATGTCTACGTTTATAAGATCTGTGGTTTGTTTATTGCATCAATAAAATTGTTTTGGGACAAATTGGGCATTACTTTTGGGATACCCTGTATGTAATGTCATCTCAGCAGTTCAAATGACTCAGGAGAAGTATCTTTAAAAAGATATACAAAATTACTTTATTTTTTGACGCAGAGATTATTGGTGACACACTAAAACAGCTATCATAACTGTGACCCAAGACTTCAGTGTGCTGCCAATAATTTCTAAGTGTGCTGCAAAATTAAGAATAATTTTGTATACAGTTTTAAAGAACCATTAATTTCAAGATACTTTACCTGAGTTTGTTGAACTACTGAATTGGCATTATATATTTGGCTTGGCTAACAAAATTCAAGTAATGTATTGAGAAAATTATTACTTTAAAAAAGTGTGTTGCCAATGCAAAAAGTTTGGAAAGCTCTCCAATAAAGTGTCATGGCACATTTTGGAAAGCTCCAGTCTCAATATTGTATGTAAATATATTTTTATTGGAATTTTCTTCAGTTTCTTATCTTTCTAATGGTACAAAATTTATGAAAACAGATTAATATACAATATGGGGTATTTTTTTTTCACAAAGCACATCAACTACAAAGTTATATGAATAAAAACCTAAGGTATATAGTGGCAACTAAAAATATATAATGACTTAGATACAATGATGAAACATGATACACTGATTTAAATTGTTTATTCAGGGAAATTGTATTATTTTAAAATTATATAACACTTTTATATGGTTTTATTGTGAATATTCTGTCAGTGATATATTTTCTCTAATAATTGCAATGACTGCTACAAAACTTTAAATGAAGGTAAGCAGATTATATTGTTACTCGTTTGGTTTAATTCATTTCCAGCTGTTTGAAAAAAGACCACGGAAAGAAAAATTATGCACAAGAATGCATTGAGAATATTGCCATTATTCAAAAAGAGAAAAAGAAAAAATACAACCAGGAGTTTATCAAGACTATTTTTATTGTTTTGATTTAATCATATTAAAAATAATGTGTTGAATAAAAACACATGACACTATACATCACAACCAATGTTACAGAAGAGTGTGAATCTTCCATACAAATAAAAAACATTAAGCAAAACCCAAAAATTATAATTTCTCACTCATTTCAAACATCTGACAGTATTAGTCTCATCTTCAGACAAATCTGCAAAAATTTGGCAACTTGACATACTTGGAACCCATCCAAAGAGTTGTACAAGACTGACAGTTCAGGAAAAGTTTTGGAAATGTTTTGATTCTCAAAAATCTAAATTTGACCCCACACTGATGCCTGGAATTGAGTTTTTAGTCGACAAGAAAAAAGAAAATGAAACTCAATCTTTTTTTTTCTTTCTAGGCTTCTGTACATTAAAACTATGGACATTAGCTTCAGGTAGGAATAACAAAGTCGAAATCCTCATATCACCTACTTTCTCTAATTTTGCCTGTCTTATAACAATTCTACAAATAAAAAGTAAATAAAAAAATATAAGAACTATTTTTTAATTCCATTTTCGTGTTTGTTTTGAATGCAGATTTGTTTTGTTTTTTAGTGAAAAATATCATTCCTTCATGTTTGTCTTAATATCATTGTTATGTTTTCTCCAAAAGGGATGGATTTTTCCTGTCCGCTCCTAAACAATTTGAGAAAAAAAATAGCAAACTTACGAACCAAATATTAAACTATCACCACCAAATTTCATTCATCATGGATTATAACGATAAACAACAAACATGGCTGAATAAATGCATAGACTATGTTGACACCGCATTTTGAAAATGGAATTGAAATCTAAAGAATTCAAGTTTTTTCTTGTTTTGCCAGAGAGAATAAATTTAAAATATTTGTCAATTGGAAAGAAAAAAAAAATTCTACATAGAATTGAGCTCGCAAAGTCAGAATTATGTTTTAAACTGCAAAATGAACATTTTGGCGCCATTTTGGGAGATACCTTAAGGTTTTAAAAAATAGAAATTTGAAATAGTTATTTACATCAATACTGATCAAAACTGTGCAGAAATTCACAACTGTTTTTGTGAATAATTAAAAACAAAACTTTTTCCTGCGGGTGGGGATAACCTTTGATCTAACTATCAATGCTCTGTCAATGACGTGCGTAATAAATTAATAAAAAAAAGCAGCAGGTGTAATGGCAGGTGAAAAGAAGGTAAGTCAGTACTTGTAACGATTTTGAACATCTTGAGCTATCTATATCTATTTTTATACTTCAGTATGTTTTTTTGTTTCTTTTAAAGATTGTATTTTCTTTATGTATTCATACTGAGGCACCCTAGAATATCATCATGAAAACAAACATTTTCACAACTGATTCAAATTTTTATGCCGTCAAAAATATTATTCTATTTGTGATGATACAAACAAAGCAACACAAATCTGGCACTTTTATTCAATTATTAGGCATGTTTGCTGACTTTATTTGGCCTCCTCAGCAGAAATTGATATCTTGTTGGAAAAAAAGTCAAAATAATATGAAACTTGACTTAAACGTTGAAAGCTTAGAGTCATTAGTAAGTTGGAAGATTGGCAAAAAATAAGAGATAAAAATTAATTGATTACGTCTTATATAACTGGAGATATTTAGTAGACAGATAGAATAATTTACAGCAACAATTAAACAAAGCGACTGCAAAGCGAAATTTCTCCAAATTTCGACTAGCAAAAACACAGATTCTTCAAAAATAACAAATACAAACTACACATTGGATCTTAATAAAATTTTAACTTATCTAACTAAGAACGAAATTTGTACTGAATAAGTTTCTGTGCAAAATTTCAGAAAAAAAAAAAAGAAAATTTTCCTTCCTTCAATCATTTGATGATTATTTTATTCTGTAATAAATCCAAAGTTTTTTCCAAGTTTTTGACTCCTGAAAGTTAAATCAATTGAAATATACATTTTGCTTCCTTATTAAAAAATGGCTCATTAGGGTTTTTCCATTTGAAAATGTTTTAATTATGATTGTGAAAACTGAAAAAAAGTAAAATATTGCAGTTATTGGCTACATTTTTCATTTCTTGGTAGGTTTATGATTCGTGGCTATTTTCTGCAAAAAGAAAAAAATTATTCTCATTTAAATTCTTTTTATTGAAATTTATATAGATTTCATTGTTAATTCAATCATTTTTGAAAATTTATAGTTTTATTTATACTAAAATGGCAACACCAACACTTAGTGAGGGTATTGTACAGAAAGTACAAAAAAATGTAAAAAAGTGGAAGTAAATCATTTGTTATGGGGGGGGGGATCATTTATTCATTAGCATTTGTTGACAAGAGCTTTCAACAGTAGCAGTCATAATGACAGGTGGTTGCTTTTTATTTCACCCCCC
This sequence comes from Thysanoteuthis rhombus, assembly GCA_963457665.1. Taxonomy (NCBI): domain Eukaryota; kingdom Metazoa; phylum Mollusca; class Cephalopoda; order Oegopsida; family Thysanoteuthidae; genus Thysanoteuthis; species Thysanoteuthis major. Next base: position 270,147 of record OY735213.1, read on the forward strand.
ACGAAGTTGAAAAAGAAAAGAAGTATATATCAATGAATTCGCAAAAGAAAAAAAATGCAATATTTTTGCTCAGTTTTATTCTCTCTTATTTTAATAATTTTTTTCTCAAATTTGATTGCTTGCCTTCATTACATTATTATTACAAAATCTCAGTGGTGACCTCTGAGTGAAAGAACAAAACAAAAATTTTCAAAAATTGTCGATTTTTTAAAATTCTCCAAAAAGTTAAAATAAATGTCAAGATTTTTCTTTTCATGGATAATAATCTTGAATTTGATGAAATATATAAAAATATTACCAATAATAGCAGTACTTTTTCTTTATTTTCCAGTTGTTTAAATTCCTAAATTATATTTCTCAGACAAAATTCAGCTTCTTTTTCGGAAAGGTAAACAAAATTTATATTTACATAGGACATACGTAAGAATTGTGCATTAATCATAAGGAAAATATTTATTTTCCGAAATTTGGAACAGAGATAGAAGTAGATGCAACCCTTTATTAGATAAATACTGAAAAATTCATCAAAATCAAATAAGTAGATGATTTCATGTGATTCTTTTTATATGTAGATGTTTTCGCGATTCTAAACTTATCTCGTCTTTCCTCTTGCAAATGACATCAAGATTCAGGCGATAAAATCAAGTGTTATATGATTATGACGTCGTTTTTGGCAAGATGTCGATTTTCGATAAAAAAAAAATTGTGTGAAGTCCGTGGAAATGCCCCTTAATATAAATGACGCGGTTTTCTAAAAAATATCGAGTTTATTACTATTTGTTCAATTTAATTAGTAAAGTGAAGCTACAAATACTCACACGATGATTGAATGGATAAACTGTGGTGGTCTGTGTATTTGAAAAAGATAGGATTGCTAAGGATTTACTGCGATTATTAGTTGCAATAGATTGGATTTACCGCAATATTCTCTCTCAGTGTAGGACACCTTGCATTGACGGAAGTAGATTTTGTATCTTACTGATCGAAGAGCGTCGTTTGAAGAAGTTACAACAGCCACCAACCTAGTACTAAGGTTAAATCATTTATTTCCCTGTGCATAATTTTATTTATAAGGATATAAAACACAGTAAAAATCCATACATATCATGTGGGCCACCATTTCGTCAGTACGTAAGACCTTTCAATAGTTATAAAGAAAGAAGATGGTGACGATAGGCAATTTCCGAATTTCGCCCATACGTAATGAATGAATGATGGATTAAAAAATGGAGTCGATTTTTAAATTACTCCCCAAAGAAGAATTGATCCCAAAGGAATTTGATGCAAAGACAGTTTGTTAATTTAGGGATTAATTGAGTAGATATGGAGGAGATATAGCTCACATTCTTTGTTAATAAAAACGTTTCAGAACTGTGCAACATTAATAATTTGATGACAAACTAAAAAAACATCGAAAAAGTTCCTGGCACATATTTTTTTGTAAAACCAAAAAGTGTTCACAGTATTTTGATAGAAAAAAAAAAATTGCAACGCAAATCTTTCAGTCAAGAAGATATTTTAGTTTATTGCATTTCTTTTTCCAATTGAGGGCCAAATTTTTGTTATATAGTCTGCAGTATTGAATGAAATTTAAACGGATTTGATTGCTCTGGGAACTTATCTTTATAGAAATATCAATATTTTTGGTATTCAAAATTTCTTAAAATTAAAGGGAGCCTGATTTTCAACCAAATGAACTGAAACAAGATTTGAAATATTGAAATAATTGATTACATTTGTTATAGGAATATATATTCAGATAGTGAAAGCCATATTTCCTATTTAACAGTTTCTTGTATTTTCAGAAAAGATAAAACATGAAAAAATCTAAGGTTGAAATGAGTTTAAATATCATGTCCTTTTAATTTCTCACCAATGTAACCATTAGACAAAGACTGAAATTTCCTTAATTGAATATCAAAGACTTTATTGTATGGAGAATAAAAGGTGTAAACAAAGTTTGTACAAAATCAATCTCCCTCCTTTTATAATTGCATAGTTGTAATGATTTGGCATTGCTAACATTTTGAAAATATCAAAAACGAATGAATTTAGGGACTATCTCTAGCAATATTTAGTATTAAGTGATCATTTTTGTGGGAAATATTTAGAAATTGACAGATGCACAGCATAAAATGAATGAAGAACCAAAGAATAGCCATGAGTAAAGATGAATACAATAACAGAAGTAACTTCGGTCTGCTATTTTTATTTCAATGAAATATGTTGAAAATTTCTGGAAATAGCTTCTAATATAAATAACATTTAAGTAATAGTAGAGGTCCAATCGTTTAATTTGGACATGCTGTGAGAATTTTCTGTTGAAGTTTGAAACTATGAATTTTTGGAAATTGTTAATTGAGAAAAAAATAGGGTTACAATTTCGCCAACTTTCATGTCCTCATTTGACGATGTGGGCAGTAAACCACCATTTCCATATTTTTTCACCATGTATTCTTAGATATCTAAATATGTTTTGGTCTTGTTGCTGAACTGTCATACTTTTGTTGTTTGAAAAATTCTCATTACGATCAAGAAGGAATGACTCAGCAACAGCCAAAAACTTTTGATATGTAACAGTAATAAATATGGTCACTACATACACATGACCTTGTGATACAACAAGCACCAGGATTTTACAAGTGGATAGGTCCTACCTAAGATTTTTATGAAATAAGTAAAATGTACCAAAAGAAACCATCTAGGGAAGAGAAAGTCTGGTTTGTGTTTTGTAATTCATTCATGGGCTGAGTTGAGGAGTACTTTGAGGCTTAAAAACAGGGAAATGTTTATTTATGCCTCAGAGACAAATTCCTTGATTCTAATCAGATTTTCCTCCATGGAAAATCAAATGCAGACCTTCCAAAATTTATTAGTTCAGCCAGGGATTACTTCTTTCACACCTATGCTAAATAGGAGGTGTGTGGCTGAACAATATAAAAGAAAGTGTGGACGGACCTGAGAGAGATGGGATAGATGAATGGGATTATGAGTACATAGTAGGTCCAATGATGGGAACAGAGAAAAAATGTTGGAATTTAATTCCAAATTTGAAAATTCCTATAGTAGGGAGAGGAAAATTCATTAATTGGAGCTTTTGGGTAATTAACCATGTCCCCACACACTTTGTTTTATTTCTATAACCTCAACACCTGTGCCTATCAACACTGACCACAGCACCGGACATTCATCCATTGATTTTTTGCACAATGTAGGATTGAAAAACTGCTGGTGAGTGGCATTCTACAATCGTATTAATTTATGAGACTTCATAGTTTTGAATAGTACAGAAGAGTTTGGAATGAAATAACTGTGTTAATCAAGGTATACCTCTGTTTATTTTCATATCAGTATCAAATCAAAACATGATAGAAAATTTAGCTTTCATTTTTAGAGCAGATCATGTATGGATGAAATCATGGGTGTTAAATTTAGAAAATTAGCAAAAACTTTCAATCATTTACGGTTAATATTCATTGTGATAAAGGAAATATATTTGCAAGCATGATGAGCTTGCAAATAAAATGTTTTTGAAATAAATCTCATCAGGAAATGTTTTATTGAACATAGAAAATATACAGAGAAATACATTGAATGTAAAAAGTTTCATCAGAGAAATTATCCACACAGTGCATCTTTATATTTTACATTAGCAATTAAATTGGGTAGAATCAGAGCAAACAATCACTTTTGGAGTCATCTATTTTATATTAGTTATCTGCTTTTATTTTTTTAAGAAAAAAAAAGTATTTTAATTGATTGTAGTAATTTTGACTGAATCTGAGAAAATTGTCTCTATTAACTGTTTCTATATTGAATAAAAAAAGTGATCTCTAAAAAAAAAAAAAAAAAAGCAGGCTGTCTACATCATAAATCATCTGGGAAGTTTCCAATGAGACTAAAGATCCTAGATGATTTTGTAAAAAATATTTCATAACCATCACTCTTCTTACATTAATTTCCTTTAAATCTGTTGGTAGGAATAAAATATATGTAAAGATTATAATTAATATTATGTTTTTATGGAAATAATTATGCAAATGAGAAATAGGTCTTTTTTTTGAGGTTCAAAATTATTATCAAAATGAGGAGCTTTTACTTAATTCATTGCAGTTGTATAGCTCAAATGTGATTGATGCTAATTTCCCATTAACTGCATATGAGGGAGACATAACATGCTAAACAGTCTGTTTTCTATATAAATAATGGGCCCCCTCCAATTGAGGTTACAGACAACTGTTTATTTTTATGTTTGTCTAACTGTAAGTAGAAAGGTTCAGTGTTTATAAACTGTGTGGCCTACATTGTGCCATCCTGCATAATCAATATTACTGCTACAATTAGAGTATGACAACTAAGCTTCTCCCTCCACAGTGGATGACTTGAGATTCATATTCTCTTTTTGAAAACTTAAGGAAATTTACTTTGCACAAAATTGAAAGAAGGAATCAATATAAGTAAAAAAAACAATGATTTTGTCGATGTGAAATGTGAACATTTTTTATGTACTCACATACTCGTTTTATCTTCAGATATGGTCTTTCATATGCTTTTTATTCAATGTTCTATCAAATATGAATTATATCTGAATTGTTTAGAAAGGAAAATCCACAAAATTTGAAAAATGTGATTTATTTACCAAAGAATGACCTTACATTTCACAAGAATGTGGTTCTTCTCCAGTGTGGTTTTTCATGTGATTCACTAAATAGGATGTCACACACTTCGCTTGACTATGGCTTCTTTCTTGTGTGTGTCCGCATGTGTACAAGCAATTGTGATTGCCGTGGAAAAAGATTATCACACATTTCACAAGAATATAGCCTCTCTTTGGTGTGTGTTTGCATGTGATCCACCAAATTTGATTCAATTGCAAAGGAATAACTACAAACTTCACAGGTATATGGCTTCTTTTCAGTGTGCATTTTTGTGTGACTCACTAAGTGTGACTTTTTTGAAAAAGAAGAGCCACACACTTCACAAGAATATGGTTTCTCTCCTCTGTGTGCTCGCTTGTGCTCCATCAAATGTGATTTACTTACAAAGGAACAACCACACAACTGACAAGAGTATGGTTTCTCTCCAGTATGTGCACGCATATGCCGTCCCCAACTTGACTTCTGTGAAAAGGATGAACCACACACTTCACAAGAATATGGCTTCTCCCCAGTGTGTGTACGTGTGTGATCCACCAAATGTGATTTAATTACAAAGGAACAGCCACACACTTCACAAGAATACGGCCTCTCTCCAGTGTGGAGTCGCATGTGAACCACCAAATGTGATTTAACTGTAAAGGAACAACTACACATTCCGCAAGAAAATGGCTTCTCTCCAGTGTGTGTTTTAATGTGATTCACTAAATTTACCTTCTGTGAAAACGAAGAGTCACACACTTCACATGAATATGGTTTCTCTCCAGTGTGTGTTCGCATATGTACAAGCATTTGTGATTTTCGGGAAAAAGGATATCCACACACTTCACAAGAATACGGCTTCTCTCCAGTGTGTGTTCGCATGTGATCCACCAAATTTGATTTAATTGCAAAAGAACAACTACAAACTTCACAGGTATATGACTTCTGTCCAGTGTGCGTTTTTGTATGACTCACTAAATGCGACTTTTGAGAAAAAGATGAGCTACACACTTCACAAGAATATGGCTTCTCCCCAGTGTGTGTTCGAATGTGAATCACCAAGTGTGAATTAAGTGCAAAGGAACAACCACAGACTTCACAAGAATATGGTTTCTCTCCGGTATGTGTACGCATATGCCGATTCAGACTTGACTTCTTTGAAAAGGACGAACCACACACTTCACACGAATATGGCATCTCTCCAGTGAGTTTGCATATGTTCAAGGGTAAGTGATTTCTGTGAAAAAAATAGTGCCACACTCTTTACAAGAATATGGCTTCTCTCCAGTGTGTGTTAGGTGATCAACTAAATGTGATTTCTTCGGAAAAGAAAAGCCACATTTATAAGAATTCAACTTCTCTCCAGTGTGTTTGCCAATGTTGTCTTAAACCTGAGTTTTAAGCAAAAGTTGATTCATTGATTTTCTTTAGTGGGTTAGCACATTTTTCATCAAATATGACTTGGTTTGAAAATAAAAGTCAGCCACTTCACAAGGATATGGTTTCTCTCTGGTGTACTTGCATACATCAATTCTAGTTAGACATATTATAAGAGGTAGAGCCACACAGTTCACAAGAAAATGGCTTCCTTCCATTGAGTCTTTGCATATGTTCCCTCAAATACAAATGTTTCCAAGAGGGAAAGTCACACATTCAACAAGAGAATGGTTTTCTCAAGTGTCTGCATGTAACTCATTAGAAGTGATTCCTTTGAGAAGGAAAAGCTGCATGTGGTTTCTTTTGAATGTGTGTTGCCATGTCATTTCAAATCTGACTTTTGTGAGACAAAAGTTACTCACTTTACAAGTGTATGGCTTCCTTCCAATTTGCTTGTAAAGGAGATTATCACACATTTTCTCACCAGTGTTTGTTATGTTATATATGCTCAAATAGCCATTCATTTTACAAAAAATGGTTTCTGTCTAATGTGTACTGGCAAGTGTCACCACAAATTTGGCCTGAGTAAAAAGAAAAAGTCCACACATCACGAGGCATTTTAAAAATCTATCAGCTTAAGGTACTTAGTTCCAACATTGCAAAAACAGAGTTCCTTTTTATGTTAAGTTTTTCATATTTTCTTTATTTCAGCTTACCAAAAAATGACAAGCCATTCAAAATCATCAAGTCATATAAATTCATAAAACAGTTTTAAGCTGAAACATCTGTAAAAAAAGAAAATATATTTGAAATATAGGGCAATTCAATAGACTTTATAATTCAAGAAAATATATTTAAAATGATATAGTAATTCAATAAATGAATTGGATTATATGAACTTTAGAGACTCAGGTGCATCCAATTTTATCCAAAGTAGGGCTGGGTGGTATATCAACTTTACATGACATACCCGTATATTATTTAAACACTGTATAAGATTGAGCAATACCTTTAAAACAGTTATAGCCACAATGATGCCAATTTAGCTATTTTGCAGCTAAATATAGCTCTTTTTCTCAGGCTCTCCTGTCCCCATCCCAAATTGTACACAATCCTGCCCCGACTTTCCCTCTGTGCAAAACCTACCCTTCTCTCCTTCACAGTTCCTTCAACTACCCACCTCACAAGAAAAATGTTTTGTTCTATTTACATTCTGTATTCTTGTTATAGTTTAAAAAAGCTGTATTTCCAGAGACATGTCTACTTTTCATTTATTTAATTTATTGCAACTCTGATTTCTGTTTGTTTTAAAGTTCTTGTGAAATCTCATGTGGTTTTGACTTGCAATTGTACATGAGCAAATACTCGGATATATATTATATATCAGTATTCAGCCTGACAATACCGGGATATGAATTTGGATGTTGGGAATAAAATCCCTGGATCCAGCCCCAAATTTAATCAATTCTTCAAGTAGATTTCATCGAGAACTTTTGGCAATATCATGGACATATAGTATTATTCAAGGTAGGTTTCAGCAATAAAATACTGATCTGCCTCCAAATTTAATAATATTTTCCTTAGCAGATGGGTCTTCCATAAAATGTCATTTAAACTATAATAATTATTGTAAATTGTCATCGTGTCAGAAATGAGTGACATTTCATTAAAGTTAATGTTGATAATAAAAATCATATTTAATTCATAGTAATAAAATAAGTTATATTTCATTAAACCTCAACATTTACTTTATTGAAATATAACTTATCTCATGAAAGATGTGTTACATAACTAATTTTTTTTTTCTAATCAAAAGTTTAGAATATTACTTATTACTATAACCAAATCATAATAGCACGTATTCTATTGTAAATATTACTCATTTTATTAGGATATATTCATTAAAACATTACTCATTTCATTTTATTTCGAATTTCTTATAACTCATTACTTGCCGGAAACTTTTTTTTGTCTCTCAGATTTTTCTGTGTGTATGTTTGTGGCAATTTAAAGTTTGAAAAAAGATATTGTAAAGTTGAATTTTTTAGGCATTGAGATTGAATCATTTCATTTGGACACATTCTGAGTAAACACTGTATAGCTAAAATTATTTCTTTCATATCTAATTTTCTTTTTAAAGAATTTTCTGAACTTTTAGCTTAGAATTTCATAGATTCAGTAAAATACTAAAAAATACTATGAGAATTATAAATTTTTAACTTAAAACCTGAAATAAATAATATCATGTTTACATCTGGGTTTAGTGATTGAACTCACGACCACCAGACAGATTACTAGAAGCAATTTAACCAATACTGTTATTCACTAGATCATGTGTGTCCAGTGGATAAAAGCATAAAAAGTATTATAATGTACGATGATATACTGAAGGAAAAAATTCATAACTTTGGTTTTGGGAAAGGTAAAAGGTGACATGAAATTTTTTTAAAATAAAATGTATTTTTATTCAATTTATGACAATAAAATAAGTAGTGTTCTAATTCATTTGATTTACCGTAATAAAATAATTGATATTTATATGAAATATGTAATATTGGGATTCATTCAAGTAACAATATAATATCTTTTATTGTCAACATTTACTTTATTACAATTACTTCTTTTCCAGTATTTTCACCAGATAATTATCATATAATTCTAAAAACATAACTAAAATTCAAAATATTCTGTTCTCAACTTTTGAATATTTCTCTAATAGAAAAATCAGCCCAAATTTTTGTCTAAACAAAAAAAAATTTTTCAAGAGATTTTGACTGTTATGAATTAAATGTATCCTATATTCAATATTAAAAATACTAAAATCAATAATGATGCCATTATCAATGACAGGAAAGTTTTTTTTAAATCTAGAATTGTTCAAAAATATACCGAAAAAAGTTAGTCAAATGCAAATAATTTTGATTAATTAAAGTGTGCTGAAAAATGTCTTAAATTCTGCATTTACAAAATGAAGATTGATTTTTTACACTCTCAATTAGCAATCCAGTAGTTACTGATGTTTATCATCAAGCATTAACAGACTGTCCTGTGCAAAAAAGGCATGTTGTATCATCTCTATTGATTTGAAATAGTGGTCAATTTACATAAACAAAAACGAAACAGAAAAAAAATATAAGAAAATGTTTTTTCATCATTTCACAATGTTTGATTATTCATCTTTGTTATAATATTTGCATATAAATATCAGTCAAAGCATGATATAGAAAGAATAAAACATATATATTTTAAAAATATGGGATAAATAGAAATTTTTTCCCTCTAGATCAAAAGCTGAAAGCATTATGAATTGAATTAACTAATATAACTAAAGATTTGCAAAGAAGAAAGATGTTTTACTTGATTTTTTGTTTTGTTTTGTTTTTTTAATCCAAGTAACAGTTCTGTTCAAGCAATTCCTGGGTATCTTTCTAAAAAAGGTACACATAATTCATATTTTGAGGAATATATCAGTAAAAATCAATGGAAACATGAATTTATAGATGAAATAGACCATCAAATTATTCAAAGCTGATGTTATAATCATATGAAAAAATTGTACTTCTCCAAAATTTGAAACGGAAAATCCTTTAGAAAAAAAAAAGGGGGGAAAGGAAAAAAATCATAAGTGTGTACTGAAAATATTATCAAAATTGAATAATTTGCCAATTTTTGCCATATTTTTTAACTTCTCATGTCTTGAATTTTCGGTGAAAATTACATCCATTTTCATCATGAAATACTTTAGATTTATTGCTTCAAGTTAACACATTTCTAATCTTATTGAAAATATTGCTTGAATTCAATAAAATAAAATATTAATTGTCTTATAATGAATTAAATGTTATTTATTCTTTAGAAAAAAACAACTTTCCACTGACTTTTTCCCACTATCATTCTTTCTACTCACCTCAATTGTTTGAGAGGAGGGCAAGAGGAAACCTAATTGAAACTTACGAGATAATAAAAGGCTTTACAAGTTATGGAATTCTTATGTTTAATGTCAGATAGGATGGGAAATTTACTTGCTAAGTCTCTAACAGAAACAAATTGATTTTTCCTCACAAAGAATTTTGAAATACTTGAATAGTTTACCATCTTATAGTTACATGATAGGTGAATGTGAGGCACATGGTCCGTAATTTGGAAGTGATCTTGTACAATGAAAATATGTATGTTCATGCCAATGAAAAAATGGTTGTGTGTGTGTTGTTCTGTTATCCTATACCTTTCCTATGGGATGATAAAAGGAGCTAGGAGTCAAGTGCAGCTGACCTCTTCCCAAGATAGCTAGCCAGAGAAGGGGCTATTTAGAGATAAGAGTCTGGAGCTTCAAAGATCAAGTTGAGATGTTTCAATTAGTAATGATAGTTGTCAAAAAAGGGCACCAAGTTTATGTGCATGCATATATGTAAATGGTGACATACTTAAATAGATGTCTGAGCATATGTGAGTAGGGATCAACCCACACATTTAGAGATATGAATAGTAGGCATTTAGAGAGAGATAAGAACACAGATTTTTTTATAGACTAATAGAGTAGACAGTAAGAGATAGGTAGTTGGAGTTCTGTTGTCAACCTCTGCAGAGGATAAACTTCAGGTTTTCTCCAACTGAATTAGAATTAAGTGTAAAATGTAAAAAAGTTTGCATTGCAGCTGCAGCAGAAATCTTCAGTTTCATCTGTCGTGTCATCAAAAGAGAGACATGACAAAATATAACAGTTTACCATTTTAAATGGACTCTTGTTCTAAATATGAAGCAACTTTGCATCTCTCCATAGTTGGCATTATTAGATGCATTTTCCTTTTGCAGATTGTTATTCATGTTTCCCCATGACCGGAACAGAAATCACAACAGGATCTCAGGAAGAATGCATCAACATATGCGCCCATGGTGTCAAAGCAAGTATATGTACATATGTATATACAGAACCACACAGTCGATATTTGGAGACATGGTGGCCAGACCCCCTAAGAAAGGAATCGGGAAGAAGCATCTGCCATTGTCCAACATGGATGAACTGTTGCATGCTATTATCCTACATTATGCAAAAAAACAGTACAAGTATAAGACATTTTAAGAACAACTTACATAAATCTAGATCAAATGGGATAGAAAATAGATTGATAGGGCAATTTCGGTAGTTATCAACTGAAATATAGAGAAGAATTTAGGAAAAATGAATATGATGTGCCGGGTAAATTTTTCTGTTTAATGGTAGCTTGTAATTATTCTTAAGTTTCATACATTTTTATAATTTGAATTAATGTGAAAATTGATATTGAATGCTTATTTCTAATATAAATTTTTTATGGAGACGCATATAGTGGTGTTGGTATTTAATGAAAAGAATACTTTTTCAGTAAAAATATAATTCAGAGAGAAAGAAAGCCAAGCAAGCCTCTTTTGCTCAATCTACACTATTCATAACAATGGAATAGAATTTTAAAAAATGGACAAATACAACAAATTATTTTAGATAAAATGTCCTACTGTGGAAAACTAAAGATATAACCAACGTCTGATATCATTTTATTCCTTGAGTGAAAAGGATCCATACTTATTTAGATCTATTCAAAATCATTGCTCTTATCTGTTAGAATATTAGTTAGCTTACGGTTTCTGCGAAATGTTTCATTCTATAATGATTTTAAAAATCGTAACATTGAATTATTCAGTGCTACTATTATCAATATAATTTGAATATGTTGAATAAATTGATTTGATCTAGGATAGAGAGAAAAATGATAATCTATTTTTATGCATCGTCATTCCATTATGCTAGGCAATTCAGCATCATGCTGAAACCTATCTTAAGAACTCAATTAAAATTCAAAGAATATTGTTTCCAAGTTTTTGTTTTTTGCTAGAAAGAATCAGCAAGAAAGGTCTAAATATTTGTTTATTTAAACAAAACAAAAAAACAAATTTCCATCGTAGAACCAAGCTTTAAACTGCAAAATGAACATTCTGAATATATCAAAGTTAAAAAGTCTGTTAATTGAAAAGAATTACTAAAAATTAGATATGATTTTTTTTTTAAATTAGGAATAGTTATTTACATCATTACTGAAGAGAACTGTGAGGAAATTCTGGACTTTTTAGTGACAAATACATTTTTTTGCTGGGGTGATTCATCAATGAAACGTAAGATGAATTTGTTGAAGAAAACAGCAGGTGTAATGACATATGACAAGTATGGAAGCTAATATTTGTAACAATTTCAAATATTTTGAGCCATCTGTTTTTATTTTTCAATTTCTGTGACTTTTTTTTCAATTTTCAGTATGTTTCTTTTTTTTTTAAAGACTGTATTTTTTCAATGTATTTACACTGAGGT